>SJXQ01012724.1:35361-52060 GCA_006408695.1 Aepyceros melampus
CCTCAGGCTGCGGGGCGCTCCCCCAGGCCAGCACCCTTCGAATCCCCGCCATGACGCGCAGGCAAAAGGTGGCTCCCTGAGGAGAAGGCGAGGGTGGAAGTGGGGGGACAGGAGCCTTACTTGGGGGCGCTCTCTGGGTTACGAGGAGTTTCTACAGGCGCCGGGTGGGGGGTCACCTTCCTGAACACGGGGAGCGGTGAGGTGTGGCTGCTCCCGCCTGCCTGGACCCTCGCCCCCAGACCTCACGCCCCCTGCTCTAACCCCCTTGAGGTCTCTGCTCCGGGTCGATATCGCCTCCAGGAGAGGGGACGTGCGCCCCTCATCCTGCCGCACTTTTCTCACCAAAGCCACTGCTGCCAATATGCTGCGCTTATTTCCTCTTGCTGTCTCTACTGTCGGGTCTCCTCGCGCGAGAGCGCGAAAACTTGGCCTGTGTGGCTTACCACTGGGCGCCCAGCGCCTGGCACAGCGTGGCTACTCGGTAAGTTATTTGCTGAAATGTGGGAATCAAATAGCACCCTCCCTCAACACCAGCGGGAAATCAGATGGACAAAAATGGGAAAGTAACGAAAGTTAGGAGATGCAGCTAAAGCTGGGCTCAGAGGCAAACTTATAGCTGTTGGTGTCTACTGATATAAATTTGTTGAATAAAGGGAATCGACTATGCTGACAAGAACTTACGGGCCGGGCGGGGGTGAGGGTGGGGGCTGCATTTAGCAGAGAAGGAGCTGATATTGTCGAGGTGTGCCCAGGAGGAGGAGTTCTGGTGGGAATGATGTCATGAAGTGGGCCTGCAGGGCAGGTGAGATGCCGAAGGACTGCGGCTGAGAGATGCAGGCGGTGGGACTGAAGGACAAAACTGACTGGGCTCACAACTATTTTCACTGGGAAAGGAGCCACATTTCCTGTCTTGGGGACCTGAGTCTTAAACTGCTGTCTTTCTAAGGGGAGATGTATGGTGGATTTCGTGCAGAGTGGCCTGAGGGGGTAGGCCCTCCTAAGGGGCAGGAGTCCCACAGCAACGCAGTCCCAGTCCTAACAACTCGTGTTTACTGTCTGACGGGTTTCACGTGGAACACCACCCTGATGCCTCCCAAAGTCCTGTACATCACTGGATCCACTGCACAAGGAAGGAAACGGAGAAGTCGGAGGGGTCATTTCCCCAAGGAGGGGAAAGCAAGTGTTGGATTCCAGGCTCCTGATGCCCAGACCTGTGGGCCATGCTGGTGCAATAAAGCTGCCTTGTGATGAGATTCTCGTCTGTAATGACAATAACCATGACACACAGTAACGGGGAGCCCTGAGTGAGTGCTTCCTACATGGCAAGTACCCTTTTAAATCCTTCATATGGGTTGACTCCATGAGTCTTCCCAATAACCCTAGAAGATGGTTCAGATTATTAACTCCATTTTACAGAGGAAGAGACTGAGGGCCCAAGAGGTCAATTAATTTCCTAAACTCATACCACCACCAAGTGGCAGGGCCAGGAATCACAGGCCAGCGGTGAGGTCCAAGAGGACATGCTGTTATCCTCACAACATGCTGTCTTTATCTTTTTCTATTTTTGTGCTAACACCTCATGGCTTGCAAGATCTTAGTTCCCTGATCAGGGATGGAACCTGGTCCCCCTGCAGTGAAAGCATGGGGTCCTAACCACTAGACCACCAAGGAATTTCCATGCTGTCTTTCAATATTTCTCTGTCCAAAATAAAAATTTTAAAAAGCCTTCACTCCACTTTGTACCGGACATACACTCTGCCCATTCACTCTGCCTCCACACAACCCCAGGACTAGTCACTGGCATTTACTCAATGCTAACAAAACCGCACTGTGTGTTTCATATGCCTTGTTTCAATCAAACTCACAACAGACTCGCAAGATAAGCATTACTGGGACTTCCCTGGTGGTCCAGTGGTTAAGAATCTGCCTTGCCATGCAGGGGAAGTGGGTTCAGTCCCTGGTTGGGGAATGAAGATCCCACACGCCGCAACTACTGAGCCCGCACACCACAACTAAGACCCGACTGAGCCAAATAAATACGAAAAAGGAAAAAAGACAAGCTTTATTATTGTTCTTCCTTAGTAGACAGGAAGACTAAGACCGAACCATGTCACGGTTGCTCCTCTGCTCAAAACCTGCAGTGACATCTCAGAGGAGGTCAGAGAAGACCTCCGCAGCCCCAGCTGCATCCTGGCAGCTCTGGCCACATGCCGGCTCCATCGCTGCCCCAGGGCCTTTGCACAGGCTGTTGCTGCTGCCTGGAAGGCTGGGACTCCCATACCCACGGTTCTCTCACCCCCTCATCTCCTTCACGTCTTTGCTCAGACGCTGTCTTCTCAATAAGGTGCTCCAAGACCACTGTAACCTGTCACCCAGAGCAACATTCCTGCTCACTCCAGCCTCCGCTCCTCTCCTTTCCAGTCAGTACATGTGTGTGTGCGTTTGCGACCCTATGGACTGCAGTCCACAGGGCTCCATGGGGATTCTCCAGGCAAGAATACTGGAGTGGGCTGCCATGCCCTCCAGTCAGTATCACCACCGTATGTTCTATTTGTTGCTGGACTGGCCCTCCGGGAGGTGGGCTCCAAGCAGGCAAGATTTTGCATCTGACTTGTTCACTGGTCTAGCTCCAGCACTTACAACAGGGCCTCTCTCAACAAATGCGTTAAATGAGTGAATGAATGAGGCCTGGAAATAGGGAGTGGTCTGCTCAGAGATATGAAAGCTAGTGCGAGCCAGGGTTCATGCTCTTAACCATTTCACTCCTGGGGGAGGGGAGCATTAAGGAGCCTCCCTGTCCCCCGGGGGACTGCAGCTGTCCAGGAGAGGAGTCTACACACAGATCTAACTTCTTGGTGCCGGGGGGACAGGGATCTCTTGAAAGAGCCCTTCCTGTCACTTCCTCTGACACTGCGGCCCTGCTATGCTCTTACCCTGCTGTATTTCTTTCACATAAACATCTGTATTTTGCTTTTTAATTGTCTGCCCCAGAGCTGGAATATGCACTCCACGAGGACAGGGCTTTTTGTCTGTTTTGTTCTCTGCTGCATCCCCAGTGTGTAGCAGTGTTCATTAAATAGTTGTTGAACAAAGGAAAAGAAGGAACAAATGAATGCTCTGGGCTCCGCAGAGCTGACCAAGGCCAGGTGACTGATCACAACAACCCCCACCTCTGAGGCCCTGTGAGATCACACCGTCTCCCCCCTCATCCTTCCTTCCACTCCTCTGCTCCAACCTCACTACCTCCCCTGCTGCCCCTCCCCTCAGCACGCTCACAGCCACCTCAGGGCCTCTGCCTGGAACAATTCACCCAGACCTTTCCGTGGCGAAGTTGCCTGTGCTAATTCAGGTTTCACCTCTGAAGTAGCTCATAAGGCTCTCAGAAAACCCCAGAAAACAGCACCGATCTTGTTTACTTGCTTTTTATCTGTCTCAACCAGACTGTAAAGACCCACAAAACAAAGGCTGTATGGCTGGCTCTCCTTCACGCTATACACCCTGGACCTGGAATACCAACTGCATGTTCGTTCAGTGAAGAGTGAGCGAGTGCATGTCCGAGGGAAGAGGCAGCCGAGGCTGGGTCTTCCTTGGGGAGTCCAGGAGGAGGGGCATGGGGAGCAGCTGCAGGTGGGGATGCCAGCTGTTAGGGCCAGGGGCAGAGGAGCTTTCTGAGGGGAAAGCCTCACGTGGGGCTCCATTCCCTGGGAGGACCCCAGACAGGCGCTGACCCCGAGGAGGGCGGGGTTGAAGGGATTTCAGGGGAGCCTGGGGCTAAACCGGCAGCTATTCCTACTGAAGAGGGGGAGGGTGTGAGTGTGAGAGCACAACTCTAGGGGGAGCTGTTTATGGAAGGGGGGAGTGAGGGTGTCGGTCATCGAAAGCAATATTCTCAAGGGGGTTATTGAGGGGAGGGGCGGGGAGAAAAGGAAAAAAGGTATCTTGGGCCGCTGATCAGAATGCAATGTATTTTTACAGTAACGAAGGTGGCGTTGGGGGGTGGTTAGGAGCTTTGGGGGTGTTGTGCGTGGACAGAGAAAATAGGGGTCTGCAATAAAACACTAATACCACACTCTTGCGAAGCAACCTACAGAATACCAAAGGGAGGGTTCACGGACACCTGCTTTGCACGGGGACGGGCAATGCCGATGGCATTTTGGGGGCTGTCCTTCAGGAAGCAAAGACGGGGGGGCTGTGTAGAAAGGGAACCTATGAGAAAGCCTTAGTGGGGGGCCCTGGCAGCAGCTGAGGGATCGCCACGAATGAGAGCGCTCTGGTAGCTGTCCTGCACGGGGGGCGGTAATGGGGCGCTATCCGGAGTAGTCTTCTGGGGGCCCCCCAACGAGGGCCGGACGCGAGAAACACTGATAGAAACGCTCTGGGAACCAAGGCGGGCCAGGGCGGGACCCCCCGCCCACGCTGCCCCCGGGCCCCCGGGCCACGCGCCCCGTCACTCACCGGCGCCGGGGTCTCCGCCGGGAGGAGGCTGAGGAGGCGGAGGAGGCGCCGCCGCTCCGGGGAGACCCGAGGGCCCGACCGGAAGTGCCGCCCCCTCCCCCTCCCCGGCAGCCCCGCGCCGCCCGCCGCCCGCCCGTCCGGAAGCGGAAATCGCGCCCGTCTCCGAGGCGCCGGCGTGGAGGAGCGGAAAGGGGAGGCGGTGGCGGAGACCGGGAAGGGGAAGTGCGCCTGCGCGCTGGCTCGGGGGCCACAGGGACAGGGGGAAGCCGGCGCCGCTTCCGGTGGGCGAGCGGAGCGCAGTGCGCCTGCCCCTTCCTAGGGCACCGCCCACACGCCCCGGGCCCCTCGTCAGGCCACGCCCCTTATGCAAAATTAACGCCTAAGCCCCGCCCCAGCCCCGACGACGACTCTTTCGGAGCTTATTTAGCATAGTCCCCGCCTCAGAACCCACCCTCGTCGACCCAGCCCTTGAAGTCCGCCCCGTACTTCCCAGTCTCAAAGGCCCCCAACCCTCTGGAAGCCCACTTCTCCCAGGTAACCCCCGCCTCTCGGAGTTTCTGGGGCCGAACCATGCCCCTGAGCGTGAGCCCCGCCTTTTCCGCTCTCAGTATTTAAGCCCCCGCCTCTCTCATCGCTTTCACGTTCAATTGTTTCGACTTCCAAAGCTTTTCCCTAAGTCAGGGGGTCTGAAAGTGTGGCTTGAATACCTGCAGCAGCGGCGCCACAGGAAATTCGTTAGAAGTGTAAATTCCCAGCCCCCTACCCCAGATTCCCTGAATCACAGACCCTGGGGGTAGGGCCTAGGCCCCTGCGTTTTAAAACACACTTCAGGTGATTCTGACGCAGGCTGAAGTTTCGAACCACACAGCTTTACCACATTTTACACGGCCCCTCTCGTATACTCGCTCTAAGCCTCCCCTCTTACTCAGCCCCACCTCAAGCAGCCAAGCCCGAGTCTCTCCAGCCCTTCTAAACTCTGCTTTCCTCATGGACTCTCCTTCGGTACTCCTCTCTTAAGGACCCTCTTCTCTCCCCTTGGCCTGCACAGCAGTTATATCCACCGCTTAGCATCCTCACAGTTCAAGTTCTACCTGTCCCAACACCTTGCTCTCCTGCAGTTTCCCCTTGAAGCCCCTCCCGTCGGATAAACCACCTCTCCATTCCCTCTGAACGCTCTCAATTTCTGCCCGCCAACCTGCCCACTTGCTTAAGCCCCTCCCCGTCCTCAGCCCCCTTATCCTAGGCCCCGCCCACAGCCATCACCTAACTGCGCAACGTCCTGAGATCTGCCGGTCCAGGTCACTCCTTATCTAGTTGCTGCTGCTGCTGCTAAGTCGCTTCAGTTGTGTCCGACTCTTTGCGACCCCATAGACAGCAGCCCACCAGGCTCCCCCGTCCCTGGGATTCTCCAGGCAAGAACACTGGAGTGGTCAGTACAGTACGCAACCCTTAATTCCGTTGTGTCTCTGCAAACAGCTCCAGAACAAAGAGATGGGCCAAAGTGGTGGCTGGTTAGAATGGAATCTGGTTAGAATGACGCGGGGAACGGGGACTTGGGGTCACGTTTGCACGGAAGGTTCTATGTTTTACTTGAGTGGACATTTAAGGGGAATGCTTTGGGGTCCGCTGGAGATGGGAGCGGCGGCAGAGGCTTCCCCCAACCCATTCTTTAGCGCCAGCTAATGCAGCACGTGGCTTGGGGTGGTGCAGCGGCGGAAGAACACTGGAAGGGAGAGGGGGGCCAGCCCTGGGACCCTGAGGGAACGCACACCAGTGGGCAGTAGGCAGAGATTTATTTCCACAGTCCCTGCCTCCACAGGCCTGTCAGTCCGGGGGAGGGTGGTAGAAGGCAGCAGGATCCAGAAGTTGAGGTCTGCACCCTCAGCCCACTCCCACAACGGGAAGACCACCAGACAAGGTGTCCCGGCCTCGCTGCCCAGGCCCCGCGCCCGCGGCACGCCCAGCTCTAAACCTGGCCCAGGGAGCAGTAGCCGGGGGTATGGGTCAGGCCAGCTCTTTCCCCTCCAGCTCTTCCTCGTCGTCATCAGCCCCTGCCGTGGCCGGGACACCGTCGTCGTCCCACTGCGCTTCAGGCTCTGGGTCCGGAGGACACAGAGGTGCCTCCATGGCCTCGGGGTGCTTGCGTTTGGCGTGGCGCCGGAGCGTGTTGGTCTCCATGAAGCGCAGCCGGCACACTGGGCACTGGTAGGGGCGCTCGCCGGAGTGGACGCGGTGGTGGTGGGCCAGCTCGCCCGCCTCTCGGAAGCGGCGGGGGCAGAGCGGGCAGCGGAAGGGCCGCAGGCCCGCATGGATGTTGCAGTGCCGCCGCAGGTGGCTGGACCGCTTGAAGGTCTTGCCGCAATCCTTGCACTCGTGCGGCTTCAGCTCTGAGTGTGAGATGCTGTGACGCTCCAGGTCGGAGAGGTAGGGGAAGGCCCGAAGGCACACCGGGCAGAAGTGCGGCGCCTTCTTAGGACCGGGGCCGGAGCTCTCGGGCCCGCCGGCCACTGATCCTTCGGAGACCGTGTAGGGCACACCCTGATCGTCGATCAGCAGGAGGTCACTGCTATCGCTGCTGCCCACCGGGGCGCTCACCCCCTGTGCCAGGGGGGGCTCCTGCTCTGACTTGGCAGGGCGGCCGCGCTTGCGCGGGAGGGAAGCCTTGAGCGTCCGGTGGGAGGAGGTGCCCCCCCCAAGACTCGGCCTCGGCGGCCCCGGGGAACAGGAGGAGGTAAGGCCAGAGGTTTTTCTTCTTCCTCAGGCAAAGGTGAAGGCCACGGGTCTGGGCTGGGGGTGTCCATTGAGCAGTGGGGGGCTTGGGTCTGGGCACTGGAGCCGGGCTAAGAGGAGAGAGGGGCAGCCGTCAATGCAGGGTGGTCTGGAATAGCCCTAGTCCCCCAGACAATTTCCTGAGTTCCAGTCTGTCGACCAGGGCATGGCTGACATCCGCTGGACGTGCAATTAAAGCCAAGATAGTGGGTAAAATAGCAGGATACTTCTGTACCAGTCGCTAAACACCTGAGCCCCACAGGCAGCTCCCAGACCTAACTCCTCTTAAGACATTCAGGGTCAACCAGCAAAAATAAAGAAAACTCTTCCTGGGGGGACAGAGTCCAACTGAGGGTGCAGGCCAGTATTTGAGCCTCAGATCAGAGAGAAGAGCCAGCGAGGCCTCAGAAATGTTTTCTCTCTCTTCCTGACGAGGTGAGTTGTGGTTGAGGATGTATGGCAGAGCTGTTAAGAGCCTGGGCTCTGGAGCCAGAGGTTTGATCAGAGCTCTGGAGCTCAGATTCCTGAGCCTGTCACTCACTCACTGTGTGGTGGCCTTGGGCAAGGCGCTCACCTGTTTGAGCCCCAGCTAAGCCTTTGCAAAACAGGGTATTTCCACCTACTCGCACAGACGTGCCATGAGGATAATATACATAAAGTGCTCAGTACGCAAGGGGCTTCCCTGGTGGCTCAGACAGTAAAGAATCCGCCTGCAATGCAGAAGAACCGAGCGCCATCCCTGGGTAGGGAAGATCCCCTGGAGAAGGGAATGGCAACCCACTCCAGTATTCTTGCCTGTAGAATCCCATGGACCCAGGAGCTGGACGGGCAACAGTCCATGGGGTCGCAAGAGACGGACTGAGTGACTAACACTTTCATACACAGAGGTCCTTGTAACTAAGCTTTACACCAACCCTCTGAATAAAGGTATATAACCTCCTTTTTGCAAATTGGAAAACGAAGGCACAAGTTGCAACTCCCTCTGCTGGTAAGCGGCCGGGTCAGGACTTGATCTCAGGGACCCTGGTGTTTCAGGGAGTGATAAGAAATGGGCCCAAGGGCCCTCATGAGGTCCCTTAGCCCTGCGTTTGAATCCAGCTCTGCTGTTAACTAGCAAGTGGCCTTGCCTCTCCGAGCGAGTTCCCACCTCTGTAAAATGGACATAGCAGGGTTGCCGGTTGTAATAAGCACCAAACGATCTACCATCAGCAGCAACACCACGAGGGCCTGGGACAAGGGAACTAGAGTGTACTGAAGTGAAGGGCGAGAAACACACAGGTGCACCCCATTAGAGCAGGCACCCAGAGTGAGACCCACAGAAGGGCAGCCACTTCTCCGTGACCTCACGGCTCCCTCTGTGGGGGGTGCCTAGGCCAGAACCCGGGTCTCTAGAACAGGGCCTAGACCCCCGCCCTCCTCCACCCCCGGCGCAGGCGCGCGCTCGGACGGCGGCCCCGACCGCGCGGGGCGGGCCCTGCGGGGGCGGCGGCCAATGAGCGGCGCGGAGCCGCGGACTGCTAGGCCGAAGGGCGAGAAACACACAGGTGCACCCCATTAGAGCAGGCACCCAGAGTGAGACCCACAGAAGGGCAGCCACTTCTCCGTGACCTCACGGCTCCCTCTGTGGGGGGTGCCTAGGCCAGAACCCGGGTCTCTAGAACAGGGCCTAGACCCCCGCCCTCCTCCACCCCCGGCGCAGGCGCGCGCTCGGACGGCGGCCCCGACCGCGCGGGGCGGGCCCTGCGGGGGCGGCGGCCAATGAGCGGCGCGGAGCCGCGGACTGCTAGGCCGAGCCAGGAAGGGGGTCTGCGCGCGCGCGCGGCCAGGCGGGCCGGCTCGGCGGGGCGCGAGGTCGGCGCGCGCGCCTCGGCGGTCGCGCGAGCCGGAGCAGGTGGGGGGCGCGCTCCAGGCGCGCACGGCCCTGGGCCTCCCCTTGCCCGCTCCCGTCCCCCCACCCGGGGCCCCCGCCTTTCGGGTACCTCATTTGCATGCCGCCTGGACTCGCGAGTGTGCGCGCGCGGGGGCGCGAGGCCGGCGTGCGGGAGGGGCGGGGGCGAGGGGGGCCCTGCCTCCCGGCGGCGCGCGCGCGGCCCCACCCCTCGGAGTGGACGCCCCGCCCCCGGCGCCCCCGGCCGGCCAGGCTCGGCTCGCGGGGAACAAAGGGCACACGCTGGGTCCTAAGGGTCGGTCACGTCCCCGTCGGCAGGCCGCTCCTGCGCACCCGCCGCTCTCGCTGGCCCCGAGCGGGAAAAAAAATTACCGCACCAACACATCCTATAAACAAATATTGTCTTCTCACAAAGGACCCAGCCGGGTGACCCAATCAAAGAAAGGTACCAAAAGGAGGAGAAGCGGGAAAATGGCGGCGGGTTCCCGTAGTTAACATGGCGCCCGATGGGCTTCAAAGCCCACTGGAAGACGAAAGCACAAGATGGAGCCCGCTCTTTCCTCCTGTTTCTGTCGCAGGCGGCGAACTTCAACGTCTGTTTTTTCCTGTAGCAACTCGACGTCCTATCCAGGAGAAGCCTGAGGCTGCGACGAGGGAATCAAGTCGGCCCTCATCTTTGTTAACACCCACCAGCGTCGACAACGCTGAGGCCGTGCGCTCGTAGCTTGTTGCCCTTAGTCTGTATGGCGCCGAGGGTCGCCCTACGCCCCGCCCCTTCCTCATGCCCTCACCCAAGATGGCGCCGCCCTGGCTTCTCTACCCTCCAGCAGCTGGGAAAGGGACGGGAAAGAGGGAGAAGGGAGGGCGGCGGGGAGGAGAGAAGGCAAGAAGGCGGGAGGAAGGGGGAGTGCGGGGGAGAAGGGAGCCGAGGCGGAAGTCGAGGGGCCCCCCGGGTGGAAGTGACGCTACCCCCGCTGCCCAAAATGTCGGCGCCCAGAGGGAGGTGTAAGTAATTAAAGAGGAAAGCCGACTGACTTTCCCGGCCTCCCAGGGCCGCCTCAGGGCTCCAGAAACCCCGCTCCGAGCGAGCAAGGTGGACTCGCCGGGCCGCGGGCCCAGCCAGACCTGCCCCTGCCCCGGGCTCCCGGGCCCGCACCTCTCAGGGACGGGGGGAGGGGCACAAAAGGCCGGCTCTCGGGGCCTGGGTCCCCGAGCGGACTGGGGAGGGGGGTCAGCCCCGCGGGCGACTGGGTGGGGAGGAGGCGGGGCTTAGCGGCGCCGGGGCGGAGCGATGGCTACGAGGAGGCTGGGTGGGCGTGGCTTGGAGAGTGGGCGGGACTTGCTCGAAGTGGGAGGAGCTTGGACGAGGGGCGAGGTTTGACGAAGGGGCGTGGCTCCGGGAGACTGGTAGGCGGGCCCTAGGTTGAAGGGTCCCTACTGGGGCTGAGTGGGGAAAAGGGTTCAGTGTGGAGGTGGGAGGAGCTAGGAGAAGGGGTGGAGTTTGTGTAGGGATGAAGCTTTCAGAAAGTGATGGGCATAGTGGAGGGGGGGTGGGGTTTAAGCGTGTAATTTGGGGGCGTCTTTAGTGGAAATTCCCTGGTGGAAATTGGGATTCCCTGGTTGCTCAGACGGTAAAGCGTCTGCNTTCTCTACCCTCCAGCAGCTGGGAAAGGGACGGGAAAGAGGGAGAAGGGAGGGCGGCGGGGAGGAGAGAAGGCAAGAAGGCGGGAGGAAGGGGGAGTGCGGGGGAGAAGGGAGCCGAGGCGGAAGTCGAGGGGCCCCCCGGGTGGAAGTGACGCTACCCCCGCTGCCCAAAATGTCGGCGCCCAGAGGGAGGTGTAAGTAATTAAAGAGGAAAGCCGACTGACTTTCCCGGCCTCCCAGGGCCGCCTCAGGGCTCCAGAAACCCCGCTCCGAGCGAGCAAGGTGGACTCGCCGGGCCGCGGGCCCAGCCAGACCTGCCCCTGCCCCGGGCTCCCGGGCCCGCACCTCTCAGGGACGGGGGGAGGGGCACAAAAGGCCGGCTCTCGGGGCCTGGGTCCCCGAGCGGACTGGGGAGGGGGGTCAGCCCCGCGGGCGACTGGGTGGGGAGGAGGCGGGGCTTAGCGGCGCCGGGGCGGGCGATGGCTACGAGGAGGCTGGGTGGGCGTGGCTTGGAGAGTGGGCGGGACTTGCTCGAAGTGGGAGGAGCTTGGACGAGGGGCGAGGTTTGACGAAGGGGCGTGGCTCCGGGAGACTGGTAGGCGGGCCCTAGGTTGAAGGGTCCCTACTGGGGCTGAGTGGGGAAAAGGGTTCAGTGTGGAGGTGGGAGGAGCTAGGAGAAGGGGTGGAGTTTGTGTAGGGATGAAGCTTTCAGAAAGTGATGGGCATAGTGGAGGGGGGGTGGGGTTTAAGCGTGTAATTTGGGGGCGTCTTTAGTGGAAATTCCCTGGTGGAAATTGGGATTCCCTGGTTGCTCAGACGGTAAAGCGTCTGCCTGCAATGCAGGAGACATGGGTTCGATTCCCGGGTCGGGAAGATCCCCTGGAGAAGGAAATAGCAACTCACTCCAGTACTCTTGGCTAAAAAATTCCATAGATGGAGGAGACTGGTGGGCTACAGTCCATGGGGTCGCAAAGAGTCGGACACGACTGAGCGACTTCGCTTCGCTTTAGTGGAAATAGCAGCTGCAGGTGAAATGACTTAGAGAAAATGAGGAAGGTGTCAGAGAGGAACGGCTGAGGTGGCAAGAGAGGGAGAGTGATGGGGCCTTGGAAAGAAAGGGGTTTACATAAAGCCTGAGCTTAAGGAAAAAGTGAGCAGGATTTAGGAGGTGGATCTTGGAGAAGAGATGGGGACTTCAAGAGGAAGCTCGGAGGAATTTAGCAGACATCAGTTAATCAAAACAGCTTAGCTGTTGAGTCTTTGCTGTGCGGTCAGTAAGCACTTGGCGCGTGTGGCCACACTTTTGCTTAGTCCTCACCACCTCCTGAGGTAGGTCCTCCTAGTATCCTATTTTGTGGATGGAAATGATTCAGAATCGATTGCTTTTCTCGAGGATAGTCATGGTCACCCTGGAAGGTTGATTCATATGCCCTTAACCCAAAATCTTTGTTCTTTCATTGGCTAAGAATGTCAGCCTTCCTCCGAAGATGACTTTCATTTCAAAGAAGAGAGGGAGTGGCTTTCAGAAATACAGGCTTCAGGAACAAGGAGACTTTGGAAGGAGTAGGTGGGGCCTGAGCGCGAGTGGGCGGGGCTTAACAACAGTGGGTGGGGCTTGCAGCAGGGTAGAGGGGTGGTCCAAGGAGAGTGGGAGGGGTTTTAAGAGCAGTGCGCCTAGCCTTTGACAGATGGGCGTGATTTAGGAGGTAGTTGGCAGGATTTCTAAGGACAAGTGGCAGGTCTCTGAGTCCAAGGAGCCTAACTGGGGATGCTGATGGGGAGGTGATTCCCTCACCCCCCTCCATGTCTCCCTGCTCCAGAGAGAGCCCCCACCCGCCACTGCCCTTGCACCGCGCCGCCATGGATGACGCGCCGCTGCCAGCGCCCCCGCTCCCCGCCCGGGCCCCGGCCCCGGTCCCGGCTCCGCCCGCTGCTGCCCCCCGCGTCCCGTTTCACTGCAGTGAGTGTGGCAAGAGCTTTCGCTACCGCTCGGATCTGCGGCGCCACTTCGCTCGGCACACTGCGCTCAAACCCCACGCGTGTCCGCGCTGTGGCAAGGGCTTCAAGCACAGCTTCAACCTGGCCAACCACCTGCGCTCGCACACCGGCGAGCGACCCTACCGCTGCTCCGCCTGCCCCAAGGGGTTCCGAGACTCCACCGGCCTGCTGCATCACCAGGTGAGTCCTGCAGGCCTGCCCTAGGCTGGCCTCGCTGTGCTGGACTTGCCCTCGGAGTCCCGGAGACCCACTGTGGGCAATAGCAGACAGCTGGCCCCTGAGAAAATTTCTCTCTCCCTCCCTCCCTATCGAAGCATCCTGACCAGTGAAACCATGAGGTGTTTCTCTTTGAGTCACCACCCAACCCAGGAACTAAAACATTCATAGTAAATTTGCCCCTTCCCGGTCCTGTGCTTCTGCTCATATGCCAGCATCTGCACCTTTGTGTTCATCTTCCTGTACAGTTTTTAAAGATAGATGTACCATATATGTACTTAATTCCTTTACTCAGCGATTATTTATTNAAAGCACAAGATGGAGCCCGCTCTTTCCTCCTGTTTCTGTCGCAGGCGGCGAACTTCAACGTCTGTTTTTTCCTGTAGCAACTCGACGTCCTATCCAGGAGAAGCCTGAGGCTGCGACGAGGGAATCAAGTCGGCCCTCATCTTTGTTAACACCCACCAGCGTCGACAACGCTGAGGCCGTGCGCTCGTAGCTTGTTGCCCTTTGTATGGCGCCGAGGGTCGCCCTACGCCCCGCCCCTTCCTCATGCCCTCACCCAAGATGGCGCCGCCCTGGCTTCTCTACCCTCCAGCAGCTGGGAAAGGGACGGGAAAGAGGGAGAAGGGAGGGCGGCGGGGAGGAGAGAAGGCAAGAAGGCGGGAGGAAGGGGGAGTGCGGGGGAGAAGGGAGCCGAGGCGGAAGTCGAGGGGCCCCCCGGGTGGAAGTGACGCTACCCCCGCTGCCCAAAATGTCGGCGCCCAGAGGGAGGTGTAAGTAATTAAAGAGGAAAGCCGACTGACTTTCCCGGCCTCCCAGGGCCGCCTCAGGGCTCCAGAAACCCCGCTCCGAGCGAGCAAGGTGGACTCGCCGGGCCGCGGGCCCAGCCAGACCTGCCCCTGCCCCGGGCTCCCGGGCCCGCACCTCTCAGGGACGGGGGGAGGGGCACAAAAGGCCGGCTCTCGGGGCCTGGGTCCCCGAGCGGACTGGGGAGGGGGGTCAGCCCCGCGGGCGACTGGGTGGGGAGGAGGCGGGGCTTAGCGGCGCCGGGGCGGAGCGATGGCTACGAGGAGGCTGGGTGGGCGTGGCTTGGAGAGTGGGCGGGACTTGCTCGAAGTGGGAGGAGCTTGGACGAGGGGCGAGGTTTGACGAAGGGGCGTGGCTCCGGGAGACTGGTAGGCGGGCCCTAGGTTGAAGGGTCCCTACTGGGGCTGAGTGGGGAAAAGGGTTCAGTGTGGAGGTGGGAGGAGCTAGGAGAAGGGGTGGAGTTTGTGTAGGGATGAAGCTTTCAGAAAGTGATGGGCATAGTGGAGGGGGGGTGGGGTTTAAGCGTGTAATTTGGGGGCGTCTTTAGTGGAAATTCCCTGGTGGAAATTGGGATTCCCTGGTTGCTCAGACGGTAAAGCGTCTGCCTGCAATGCAGGAGACATGGGTTCGATTCCCGGGTCGGGAAGATCCCCTGGAGAAGGAAATAGCAACTCACTCCAGTACTCTTGGCTAAAAAATTCCATAGATGGAGGAGACTGGTGGCTACAGTCCATGGGGTCGCAAAGAGTCGGACACGACTGAGCGACTTCGCTTCGCTTTAGTGGAAATAGCAGCTGCAGGTGAAATGACTTAGAGAAAATGAGGAAGGTGTCAGAGAGGAACGGCTGAGGTGGCAAGAGAGGGAGAGTGATGGGGCCTTGGAAAGAAAGGGGTTTACATAAAGCCTGAGCTTAAGGAAAAAGTGAGCAGGATTTAGGAGGTGGATCTTGGAGAAGAGATGGGGACTTCAAGAGGAAGCTCGGAGGAATTTAGCAGACATCAGTTAATCAAAACAGCTTAGCTGTTGAGTCTTTGCTGTGCGGTCAGTAAGCACTTGGCGCGTGTGGCCACACTTTTGCTTAGTCCTCACCACCTCCTGAGGTAGGTCCTCCTAGTATCCTATTTTGTGGATGGAAATGATTCAGAATCGATTGCTTTTCTCGAGGATAGTCATGGTCACCCTGGAAGGTTGATTCATATGCCCTTAACCCAAAATCTTTGTTCTTTCATTGGCTAAGAATGTCAGCCTTCCTCCGAAGATGACTTTCATCTTCAAAGAAGAGAGGGAGTGGCTTTCAGAAATACAGGCTTCAGGAACAAGGAGACTTTGGAAGGAGTAGGTGGGGCCTGAGCGCGAGTGGGCGGGGCTTAACAACAGTGGGTGGGGCTTGCAGCAGGGTAGAGGGGTGGTCCAAGGAGAGTGGGAGGGGTTTTAAGAGCAGTGCGCCTAGCCTTTGACAGATGGGCGTGATTTAGGAGGTAGTTGGCAGGATTTCTAAGGACAAGTGGCAGGTCTCTGAGTCCAAGGAGCCTAACTGGGGATGCTGATGGGGAGGTGATTCCCTCACCCCCCTCCATGTCTCCCTGCTCCAGAGAGAGCCCCCACCCGCCACTGCCCTTGCACCGCGCCGCCATGGATGACGCGCCGCTGCCAGCGCCCCCGCTCCCCGCCCGGGCCCCGGCCCCGGTCCCGGCTCCGCCCGCTGCTGCCCCCCGCGTCCCGTTTCACTGCAGTGAGTGTGGCAGAGCTTTCGCTACCGCTCGGATCTGCGGCGCCACTTCGCTCGGCACACTGCGCTCAAACCCCACGCGTGTCCGCGCTGTGGCAAGGGCTTCAAGCACAGCTTCAACCTGGCCAACCACCTGCGCTCGCACACCGGCGAGCGACCCTACCGCTGCTCCGCCTGCCCCAAGGGGTTCCGAGACTCCACCGGCCTGCTGCATCACCAGGTGAGTCCTGCAGGCCTGCCCTAGGCTGGCCTCGCTGTGCTGGACTTGCCCTCGGAGTCCCGGAGACCCACTGTGGGCAATAGCAGACAGCTGGCCCCTGAGAAAATTTCTCTCTCCCTCCCTCCCTATCGAAGCATCCTGACCAGTGAAACCATGAGGTGTTTCTCTTTGAGTCACCACCCAACCCAGGAACTAAAACATTCATAGTAAATTTGCCCCTTCCCGGTCCTGTGCTTCTGCTCATATGCCAGCATCTGCACCTTTGTGTTCATCTTCCTGTACAGTTTTTAAAGATAGATGTACCATATATGTACTTAATTCCTTTACTCAGCGATTATTTATTAACTGATTTCCCAGTTCCCAACCCCGGGGCTACCAGGATGAAATCAATAAAGTCCGTGCCTTCGGAGAACTTACATTCCATTGAAAGTGGTCCATAGCCAGGTAGACAATCAGCAAATTCACAGGCGAGGGTGATCTAGAAAGGAAGAGATTTGGGGAAGGAAGTTAAAACAGCAACAGCACTAATAACCATCTGCTATGAAGGAGGAAAGGGGGAAAGCTCTGGGCTACCAGACAAGGTAAGAAAGTCGGGGCAAGGTCATGCTCCGGCTGAGACCTGAAGGAAGAGCAGGAATTCGCCATGGGAACCGCATAACAGGAAAAGGGAACAGCCAGTCCTGAGGCTGGAGGGACCAAAAGAATGCGGGCAATGGCCGGACGCAGAGAATGAGGAGAGGGTCGCAGCTAGATCCTGGCCCCGTGGACCTGGCCGGAGGTTACCCCGCGTCCCTCCGGGAGGCCAAGACTCTGTCCCCGGGGCCAGACTCTCAGCCCTGACGCCGGGCTCTCCCTCCTGCCCTTGCAGGTCGTCCACACTGGTGAGAAGCCCTATTGTTGCCTCGTCTGTGAGCTCCGCTTCTCCTCGCGCTCCAGCCTGGGCCGCCACCTCAAGCGCCAGCATCGTGG
>SJXQ01012724.1:52376-62397 GCA_006408695.1 Aepyceros melampus
GGGGAACCCGCGTCTGCCTCTGGCCGCGGCAAGAAGATCTTCGGCTGCTCCGAGTGCGAGAAGCTGTTCCGCTCGCCGCGCGACCTGGAGCGGCACGTGCTGGTGCACACGGGCGAGAAGCCGTTCCCGTGCCTGGAATGCGGCAAGTTCTTCCGTCACGAGTGCTACCTCAAGCGCCACCGGCTGCTGCACGGCGCCGAGCGGCCCTTCCCCTGCCACGTCTGTGGCAAAGGCTTCATCACGCTCAGCAACCTCTCCAGACACCTGAAGCTGCACCGGGGCATGGACTGACGCAGCCGGGCCGTGCGCCTCGCCATCCGACCTCCTCTCCCCGGCAGGCTGAACTCAGGCCCCGGGCCCCGGGAACCTAGGGACCACGAGGGAGGCTCCCCACTGGCCCTCCAGAGCCAGGCACGGGCTCTGGGAAGAGGGGACCCTGGCTGGAGGACAGGGGACCACCCAGCACCTGCACGGGCCCCTGAGCTGGTGGGCGGCAAGACTAACCTCGAGGGTCTCGGATCTGTGGAGAGACTCCTAACCTCGAGGCCCCTGGATCACGTGCTGAGCACCCCCAAGTCAATCGGCCTCTAAGATGTGGGGACCTGGGGATGACAAAGGGGTCTCCACAAGTCTTTCTCCTCTTGGGGCCCTAATAATAAAAGATGGGCGCCCCCTTCCCCACCCCAGGGAAGACTGCCTCTCTTCCTAAGAGCCATCATTCCAACCACCTAGATCTGGAGAATGGGGGGAACCATGTCCCCGGATTTCCCTGGATCCCCCCCAAATGCTACCCACTAGGAGTCACTGGTGCCCCCAGATAACAGATATAGCCGGAATCTGCCTCCTCCCCTGTCACTTATACCCTGTGTGGAAAGAGGACCAGGGTAGTTAGTTGCCCGGTCTCGCTCCCCTACTCGGAATGGATGGACCCTAATGACCTTCCCCGCCCCTCAAAACTTAGAATAGGCTGGTTCAGAATCCGACACTCCCCGCCCCCTGTAGGATGGACTGATCCGGATGCACGTAGACTCCACCCCCTGTCCCCTGGAATGGGCGGGTGCGGGTTGCCGCCTGCACCCCACCTCCTCAGAGTGAATATGGCAGACATTCCTCCCCTCCCTCCAGCGTGGGCCCGGTCCACGTCATTCCCCGCTCTGTGAGCTCAAGAGTGGGGCGTGCGGTTCACCGGGGTATCCCTCTCGCTCTGCTGTAGCACCTGTCAGTCTTTCCATCTCTGTCAGTTTGTCTCTGTGTTCTTCCCAGCGCCAAGGGGAAGCGGGGTTTGGCTGGGGGGGTGTCCCCTGTGAGCCTTGACCTCGCCCCACTCCCCAGCTCCTCCTGGACCCCAATAAACGCTGTCCTTTCAGCCGCCCCCGTCTCATGTCCTGATCCTTGGTTTTTAGGGAAGTGGGGGCTTCTCCCTCCCTGAATTAGGGCAGGGAGACAGACAAAGACAGAGCTTTCCTTTCGCCGGAGACATTTCGAGTCCTCCACTCCCTCACAGAGACTGCCTGCCACCTCGTGGCATGTGAGAATCTTTAATTTTTCCGATCAGGGATCGAACCCGTGTCCCCTACACTGGGCGCGTGGAGGCTTAACCACTGGACTGCCAGGGAAGTCCCAGTGTATGACCCTTTTAATGTCAAGGACGGTTTAGATCTCATCCGAGTGGAACCCTGCCTCTGAAAAGCAAAATCCACCCCCAACGGATGGACATGCCCCCTGGGACCAGACACGCTTTAGAAACCCTCAATCCCACAGGACACGCCCCCTAAACACCTAAAGGCCCCGCCTCTTAGGTGCTGTCTCCCAGGCAACCAAATTTGTCCCTTAGCGTCCTTCCCCTAGATTAGGATCCGCCCATCTGAGATTGAGCAGACTTTCCACACTGTCTTCTACACACTAGATTTTATTCCTGTACCGAGTGACAGGCACTGAATTCCCCCTGGGGATCCAGCAGCGAACAAAATTACTCCCTAAGAAAACAAATGGCTGGGCTATGTCACCTTAGGTGGAATGGTCTGGTGGGGGGAGGGAGGTGCTTCTCTGCAGAGAGGACACCTGATCTGAGACCAGAGGGTGAGGAGGAGCCGGCAAAGCAGACAGCTGGGCCAGCCCAGTAGGGGAGGGGGTGGTGAGAGGAGATGGAGAAGTGAGCAGGGGTCAGGGCACGCAGACCCTGGGCTGACATAGGCTTCTGACTCTGCTCCGTGGACACTGATAAGCACAACTGTAAGTGTGAAGGGATGCAACCGCTGCTGCACTTTCCAAGGGTACCTCTGGCTGCTGAGTGGAAAGGGGGGCTGAGGGAATGCAGAGCAGGCTACTGGAGTCCACCAGGAGAGACGTGCAGGCTTGGAGCTGAGCGGTGGACAAAGCTGGGGGCGGGGGGCGGCGAGATGAATGCTGGAGGTGGGATGAGGGAGGGTGTGTTGTGTGTGTGCGCGCGTGTGTTTAATGGAAAGGGAGGAATTGGGGCGGAGGCTGGTTTCGTGGTGGGGCCGAAAACGTAGAGAAAGCAAGTTTAGGTAGTGGCTAGAGGGGTCACGAGTGCCATCTTGAGCTTCTTAAATTTGAGATGCTTGGGAGGTGGTGGTGTTCAGTTGCTAAGTCATGTCTGACCCCATGAACTGCAGCACGCCAGGGTTCCCTGTCATCCACTATCTCCCGGAGTCTGCTCGGACTCCTGTCCATTGAGTCAGTGATACCATCCAACCATCTCATCCTCTTGCCCCCTTCTCCTCCTGCCCTCAAGGGCACACTTTAATAAGGCTCTGCTATTGATAGGCATGAACCTTAGAGAAACCTTGAACTCAGAACCACTGAAATACCCACTGCTATGATCTGAGCGTGTCCCCTCAAATTCATGTTGAAATCTTAGTACCCAATGAATGTGATGGTATTTGGAGGTGGGGCCTTTGGACGGTGCTTAAGTCATGAGGGTGGAGCCCCCACAAATGGATTCATGCCTCATAAAGGGCTTCTTTATAACTGAAGGGACTCCAGAGAGACTGTAGTCCCTTCCACCCCACATGGCCACAGTGGGAAGGCACAGCAGTGAACAAGGCCCCTCAGCAGAAGGCAAATGCTGGCACCTTGACCTTGGACTTCCAGGTTCTAGAACCATGAGCAATAAACTGTTGTTTATGAGCCACCCAGTCTGTGGTATTTTGTTATACCAGCCTGAATGGACTAAGACATTCATCACCAATACAGTGAATAAATAAAAGGTGGTATATTTATCCAGGCTTCCATGGTGACTCGGATGGCAAGGAATCCGGCAATGCAGGAGACCCAGGATTAAATCCCTGGGTTGGGAAGATCCCCTGGAAAAGGAAATGGCAACCCACTCCAGTGTTCTTGCCTGGAGAATCCCCATGGACAGAGGAGCCTGGTGGACTACATGGGTCCACATAATTGCACAAGGGTTGGCTGTGACTTAGCGACTAAACAACAACAGCAAATATTATGCTATGAAATACTATAGGGACTTCCTTGAAGGCTCAGTTGTTAAGAATCTGCCTTGCACTGCAGGGGACACAGGTTCCATCCCCAGTGGGGGAACTAAGATCCCACATGTCTTGAGCACCTAAGCCCACATGCCACAAGGAACCTGTCGCAACAAAGACCCAACCCAGCCAGATAAATCCATAAAGACTATACAGGAAAAGAATGCATGAGTACAGAGACACACAGTTACACAAGGGAAAGTTACAAAGAAGCCAGGCCAAAGAAACCAGATAGGTAGAGTCCCTTTCCGAATCTACCACATGGTAGCAAGCAAAACTGAACTGTGATGTTTAGGACACCCTGTGGGTGTGAGCCATCTAGAGGAAAACTTTTATTTTCCCCTGTAAAACTCACAACAGTGTGGATAGATGGGTTAAGCTCGGGGTGGGACATAGTGGAACCTTCTATGGGGCTCTGGGGCGGCTGCCAACATTCCTTTTCTTAATCTGCTGATTATTTTATAATTCTTTGTAAATTGTGCGTTTTTATCATGCCCTTTACACCGATACCTCTTATTCTTTACAGAGAAAAAAACATTTAAAGGAAGGAGAAAAGTTTGAGGGCAAACAAGTGGGAGTTTGTCATTCAAGAAAGACGTTTTGCCTGGAGATCCACACGTGCCCACTTGGGAAGGTGGCAGGTAGGCCCCTGGGAATGCTCAACCTCTCCTCTCTACCCCCACTACTCAGCAAGGGGAGGCAGACTCACCCACTTTGGGTTATATATATATATATATATTCCTCCGAGTTGGAGAAACAAGACCCACCTCCTTAGGTACAGATACCGCTCCTAGGGACAAGACCCACACACTTGGAGACCCGCTTGGCCTGTAGAGCCGAGGGCCTGGAAACGTGCCAGGGTTGTCATGGAGACGCCCACCTGGCAGTAGGGTGATGAATAGAGACCTCCCTCCCACCTCACCTGCACACCAATCCTTTCTTACGGTAGCGAAAGGAATTCATCCCCTTTCCCGAATGCTCCCCAGTGTCAGAGGGTGGCCTGGACCTGGTCCCCTACTCGTGACACGGAGACCCCATTTTATCGATGTGCTCAGTTGAGGCTCAGAGGCTGAAGGTGCGGGTTTTACCCTGCGGGCGATCTCAGCGGTTCCGGAGCGTCAATTACTAGCCAGACGCCGGCGACTCCCACGCCTCTGTGGGAGGCGCTGACTCCCTCGCGTAGACCCGCTCACCTGCGCTCCGCATCTCCCCCCTCCCCATAGCAGTCTTCCCATCCAGGGCGCCCCCACTGCAAAACCGCGTTCTCCTCACCCCGCGTCCCTCTTTGTGTGCGCGCTAAGTCGCTTCAGTCGTGTCCCACTCTTTGCGAGCCCCTGGACTGTAGCCCGCCAGATTCCTCGATCAAAGGATTTTCCAGGCAAGAATACTGAAGTGCGTTGCTATGCCCTCCTCCAGAGGATCTTCCCCACCCAGGGATCGAACTTGCGTCTCTGAATGTCTCCTGCATTGGCCAGTGGGTTCTTTACCACTAGCCCACCTGGGAAGCCCCTCGGTCCTCTTTATTCACCTACAAATATTGCTCGACGTGCGACACTCACTAGGGTAAAGCAGGTAAACAAACAGGTAAAGAAACCCCCCGCCCTCAGGCGTTTATATTCCAGTGGAAGGGGAAATAGGCAATCAGTGGGCAACTGATACACAGACTAATATTTGTGATACGTACAATGTTGAAAATTAGGGCCAAACAAGGACTAGATGGTGACAGGAGAGCTCTTAATTTTTATTTATTTGACCGCGCTGCGCGGCTTGTGGGATCATAGTTCCCCCATGAGGGATCGAACCGATGCCACTGCCATGGAGGCGCGGAGTCCTAACCACCGGGCTGCCAGGGAATTCCCAAAAGGGCTATCTGAGCTAAGGTGGACGAGACAGATGTCTCTGAGGAGATCTGTAAGAAACGAGGGAAGTAAGGAAAACACAATGGTAACCCAGGAGAGAGTTTCCCAGGTGTAAAGAATCCGCCTGCAGGGCAAGAGAAGCGGATTCGATCCCTGGGTTGGAAAGATCCCCTGGAGAAGGAAATGGCAACCCACTGCAGTAATCTTGCCTGGAGAATCCCATGGACAGAGGAGTGTGGCGGGCTCACACAGTCCATGGGGTCACACAGTCGTACACGACAACCTAGGAGAAGAGCATTCCAGGCAGAAAAGTGCGCGTGCAAAGGCCCTGAGAGTGAACGAACCAAGAGCGCGGTGAGGATGGAGCAGAGGGAGAAAGGCTGGAACCCGTTAAGGGAGGCTCTAGAGTTCAGGCAGGTAGGGCGGGGAGCGGGGGTGTAGGTGAGGAAGGTGAGGAGGAAGAGGCGAGAGCCCCGAGACCGTGTTCGGCTAGGAAGCAAAAGTGATTGCGGTTTCCAAGTGCTGGAGACAGGACTCCAGGGAGGGGCGGGGCCGCGAAGCAGGGAAGCCAATGAGGAGGCGGTGGCGGCGGGGGTGGCACCCAGAAGGGCAGCGCTGGGCCAATCAGCATCAGGCCCCGCCCCCAGCCCGGGGAGATGGCCCCGCCCGGGCCTCCTCACTCACCTGGACCTGGTCCCCGCCCCCTCCCGGCTCTGCTCCTCCATCTCCCCTGCATCCGGCCGGGCCTCTGCGCGGGTCCCACAGGAATTTCTCTAAAACACTAATCGGATCATGTGATTCTCCAGTTTAAAACCTTTTCAATGGCTCCTCAGTACACTCGGAATGCGTCCGGCCTTCAGCCTGGACTGGGAGGCCGGACGTCCTTGCTCGTGGGCTCTTGCCATGCCCCCATCCAAGGCCCCACGTGTCCCCCCAAGGCACGGATTCCCACGGCCGCCGCCTGCACATACGGACAGCACGTGAGCCCTCTGAAACTGCTTTCCCTCACCTTCATTCCTGAATTCGTTTCTTTATTTAGGAAAAAGTACTTTAAGGCTTTAAAATATACATAATAAAATAATAGCACACACACCTAGGTATGTACCCAAAAGAATTGAAAACAGCCATAAAAAGAAAAACTTTACACGTAACGAATGCTCTTAACAGTACTGTTCACAACAGTCCAAAGGTAGAAACTACCTAAGGTTCATGAACAAACAAATGGATAAACAAAATATAGTAACCCATACATGGAATATTACTCAGCCATAAAAAGAATGAAGCATTGGACTTCCCTGGTGACCCATGAATAATAATCAGCCTGCCAGTGCAAGGGACACGTGTTCAATCCCTGGTCTGAGAAGATTCCACGTACCTTGGAGCAACTAACCCTTGAACCACAACTATTGAGCCTGTGCTCTAGAGCCCATGAACTGCAGCTGCTAAGCTCGTGTGCTGCAACTACTGAAGCCTGCGTGCCCAGAGCTGTGCTCCACAACAGGAGAAGCCAGAGGAGTGGGAAGCCCATGCACCACAGCAAAGACCCAGTGCTGCCAAAATAATCAAATAAAAAAAGGAGGTGTTGACACAGGCTACACATGGCTGAACCTGGAAAACACTGTAAGTGAAAGAAGCCAGTCATAAAGAACTACACACTGGATGACTCAACTGATATGAAATAGCCACAGTAGACAAGCCCATAGAGACAGGAAGACAATTATTGGTTGCCAGGAGCTGAGAGGAGAAGGGAATGGGGAATGACAGATTAATAGATCTGGGTTTCTGTCCAGGGTGATGAAAAAGTTCTGGAACTAGCCACTGGAGTTGATTGTACAACCTTGTGAATGTTCTTAATAATCATTGAATTGTACACAGTTCCAAATGGCTAAAATAGTAAATTTTTATCTTTTTTTTTTTTTTGGCTGCACCACAAAGTATGTGGGATCTTAGTTCACCAAGCAGGTGTCGAACTCACACCCCCAGCGTCCTAACCACTGGACAACCAGGGAAGTCTCTAAAGTGGTAAATTTTATGTGTATTTTAACAAATAAAAATATACACATGCACACATTCATATATTGACTACTAGTTTTAAACCATAAGGTACTCCTGACTCCATAGATCTCTCCCCTTCCCTGTCTTTCCCTTCTCAGAGGTCACCCTATCCCAAATTTGGTGCTTATTGTTTCCATGGATGTGTTTAGACTTTTGATCATTAAAATTCAGCATTATTGACCAAGTGCTTTTAATAATCATGCTCCTCACCCACTATCTTCTCTCTCATCTCTTTGTGAAATACAGAGACTTAGACCCACCACTTTGAAACTCTCAGGACCTCACTTGACTGCTCTGTGAAATGGGAGAGTAATGTTACCCACTTCCTAACAGGCTGGGAGGGATTGGGGGCATGGGGAGAAGGGGACGACAGAGGATGAGATGGCTGGATGGCATCATCGACTCGATGGACATGAGTTTGGGTGAACTCCAGGAGTTGGTGATGGGCAGGGAGGCCTGGCGTGCTGCGATTCATGGGGCTGCAAAGAGTCGGACACGACTGAGCAACTGAAGTGACCTGAACTGAGCGACTGAAGTGACCTGAACACAGGAGGAACAAATGAGTTTGTGTTTGTAAAGCACTTACATTGTAAGTTATCACTTATTTTTTATTATCCCCATCTCAGGACCTCACTTGACTGCTCTGTGAAATGGGAGAGTAATGTTACCCACTTCCTAACAGGCTGGGAGGGATTGGGGGCATGGGGAGAAGGGGACGACAGAGGATGAGATGGCTGGATGGCATCATCGACTCGATGGACATGAGTTTGGGTGAACTCCAGGAGTTGGTGATGGGCAGGGAGGCCTGGCGTGCTGCGATTCATGGGGCTGCAAAGAGTCGGACACGACTGAGCAACTGAAGTGACCTGAACTGAGCGACTGAAGTGACCTGAACACAGGAGGAACAAATGAGTTTGTGTTTGTAAAGCACTTACATTGTAAGTTATCACTTATTTTTTATTATCCCCATTTCTTTTCTCTTTACTTTGTGAAGTATGGAACACATTCACTATGGTTTCAGGTTCCAAAAGTACAAAAGGAGAGTGTAGTCACTTTCAGTCCTGGGAATTAGACAATGTTGCGAGCTCTTTGCTCTCCTCCCAGTTCTCCCAGATCACCCAGACACAGCCTGCTGATAAGTGCAAATGGGGCAGGCTGTGCTCCATCTTCAAAATTTTTCTCTGCTATCACTTGGAACCTTTCCATATTTTTACACAGCGAACTTCTTTGTTCTTTCTTTTATGAACACACAGCATTCTGCTGGGTAGATTTATCACTCAAATCCCTGACCATGGACATTTAGTTCATTTCCCCTGTTTTGAAGTAAGGCACAATACCGCAACAATTAACCTGATATAGACACCTCTCCTGACATGTTTCTGAGTAGCGCTAGTATATTTCTTTCCTATTTCCATTTGCTCCTCTTCCCATTTCTAACTCTTGGTTTTCATCCTGAAAGTTTCAGCAGAAACACTGTTGCCTCCAGGAAGCCCTCAGGGGTCACTCTCAGAGGCGAGTCTGCTCCAGTAATCCCCCGGCATCCTGTTTCCTGCCTTGGAGCACACTCCCCAGGAGGGCAGGAGGGCCTGTGACTGTCTCCTGCTCCGTCAGACCGGGAGCTCCCTGTGCACTGGGTCCGGTGGCCTCTGTCTTTGCTACTTCAGCTCCAGCACCAAGGACAGAGCTAGCTCATAGTAGGTGCTCAGTAAACACCGGTGGCTTCGGATGGAGTGAAAGTATGTAGCGCAATGAGTAACTGGTTTCTTGGCGTCAAGCGGATAGCCATGGGGGGGTTAATCACCGAGGGCGAGACAGGCTCACAGAGGAAACGTCGCCTTCTCAGGCAGCCGCGTGACGGCTGCAGCCAGGTTCCCTTCCCGATTGCGGAGACTTTTCCCGTCGCCTCTCGCTCAGGGCCGCATTCACCATCCTTCCCGGCCACCCGCCTCGCCCCGCACAGTGCCTGGCGCAGACAGGACCTGATGAATGTGCATGTGTTGAAGGAATGAATGGGTGTGTGTGTGTGTGTGGTGAGAGGTGGGGGCTGACCTCCTGGAGGCAGAGGACGGGCCCCCAGCCCCCTCCCCTTAGAGGACCCAGGCGTCCGAGCCGCCCTGCGTCCCCGCCTCCCGGGTCCCCGCGTCCACCCGCTTCCGGCCTCCCCGCCAGCCTTTTCCCCTTCCAGGCGCGGGCTAGGAGCCGCGTTTCCGGGGGGAAGGCTTAGGCGGCGACACCGAGGCGGCCTCCTCCCCCGCCCCCGCCCCACCGCGCTCGGGGGCCCTGCCTCCCCGCCACCACCGTGCGCGCTCGGCCGGCCGCGGGGAAGGAAGAAAGGAGCGGAGAGGCGGAGGGCGCGGAGGTAAGGGCCGGGCGCCGGGCCGCGGGGCCGAGCCGCGGGCGCAGGGCTCCGAACCCTGCTGGGGAGGCCGCGAGCCGCCGTCCCGATTCTGCTGATCGCGCCTGCGGGGGCCCGAGGGCTCGGCGCGGCGGGGGGACGGGCCCCCCCGGGGGCCGGGAGCTCCCCGCACCCAGCCCCAGCGGCCTTCCCCGGGGGGTGTCCAGGCCCGGGCCCCCAGCCCCTACTCTCCCTTGTCTCAG
>SJXQ01012724.1:68530-81967 GCA_006408695.1 Aepyceros melampus
TTATACAGATCTCTTCTGCTCATTAAACACACTTCCAGCTTCCACCTTTAATCCCAGGCAGACACGAATATACTTTCTGTCACTAGAGACCTGCCTTTTCTGGACAGACTCGGGTCGCAGAACACGTGGCCTCTTGTATCTGGTCTCTTTCACTTGATGTCATCCAGGTCCATCCATGTTGTAAACTGTATCCGCATGTCATTACTTTCACGGCTGAATAATATTCCATTCTGTCCATTCATGGACCTTTGATTCTTTGGCTCTTACAAATTGTGCTGCTCTGCGATGAAGACACAGACATAGAGAAAGGACTTGTGGACACAGTGGGGGAAGGAGAGGGTGGGAAGAACTGAGAGAGCGGCACTGGAATATATACAGCACCATGTGGAAAATTAGGCCGCCCGTGGAACTTTGCTGTGTGACACAGGGAGCTCAAGCCCAAAGCTCTGTGACGACCCAGAGGAGTGGGAGGTGGGAGGGAGCTTCCAGAGGGCAAGGGCGTGTGTGTACCTATGGCTGGGCCAGGCTGATGCATGGCAGAGACCAACACGACACTGTGAAGCAATTGTCCTCCAATTAAAAATAAATAACTTTAAAAAAAACAGTGCTGCTGTGAACACGTGTGTACAAGGCTTCCTGTAGACATGTGTCTCTGTTTCTCTCAGGCAGATTCCCGGGAGCGGAATTGCGAGGGTGTGTGGGAAGATTAAGGTGAGCTTTCCAAGACACTGCCAGACTATTCTCCACCTACAGTCCCACCAGCGAGACATGCAGGCTTCCCAAGGGAGCTCTATTTTCCTGAGAAGGAAACTCAAGTCCAGAGACGTGAACAGACATGCTCAAGGTCTGGTCGGAAGTGGCAGTTCTCGATATGACCCCAAGCACTGTGGTCCCAAAGCCTGCGCTCTCCCCCCACCCACACCACCACTTTCTAGCTCTTTTTCTATTGAGGTAAAACAGAACATAAAATTTACCTTTTTACCCCTTAAGTGTGCAGTTCAGAGGCATTAAGGACACTCACATTGTCGTAAACCATCACCATCTTCAATCTCTGGAACTTTTTCATCATCCCCAACTGAAACTCTGTGCCCATTAAGCAATGATAACTCTCCATTCCCCTCCACTCGGCCCCTGACAATCACCCTTCCACTTCTTGTCCCTACAAATACGACTATTGTAGGTATGTAAAGAAAATTCTCCTGTCTTTCTTCTCCATTCTACTCTAATACTACTCATGAAATACTTCATCTCTGATACTCCCAGTCATCAAAAGTCTGTAGCATTTGGTCACACATCAAGCAATTCATCATCAAACGTTTGCTGTTTAGTCACTAAATCATGTCTCATTCTTTTGCGACCTCATAGACCGTGGCCCACTGGGATCCTCTGTCCATGGAATTCTCCAGGCAACAATACTGGAATGGGTTGCCATCCCTCCTCCAGGGGATCTTGCTGACCCGAGGACTGAACTTGCGACCCCTGTACTGGCAGGCACTGGCGGGTGGATTCTTCACCACTGAACCACCTGGGGCGTCTAGAATTCAATTCAGTTCTGACATTGTCCACCCGGAGATAACGTCAGATCGCACAGGGTAATGGCTCAGCCCCACGAGACTGCACTTCCTCCCCTCACCTCCAGAACCAATCGAAGTCTAGGTTGTCACCATGCCAATGCCTGTGATTCATCCTTATCCTGTTCCCTCATTTATTCACCCTAAGCTCTACGGAGCATCTTGTGTTTAGAGGCCAAACAGCAGCAGATCAGCATACAATCTCACGTTCCAGTAGGGGATGCTTATAAATATACTCAGGACATCAGTTCAAAATAATATTTACTGGGCTTCCCTGGTGGTCCAGTGGTTGAGAATCCGCCTTGCAGCACAGGGGACGTGGGTCCAATCCCTGGTCTGGGAAGATCCCACGTGCTGCAGGGCAGCTAAGCCCATGCATCTAGAGCCTGTCTCCACAGTAAGAGAAACCACCACCATGAGAAGCCCGTGCTCTGCAATGAGGACCCAGTGCAGCCAAAAGTAAAGAAAGTGAAATTTAAGAACAAAGAAACAAACACTTACTGAACTCGCATTCTGGGCTGGGCACAGTGCTAGCTCACACACTGTCTAATGAAACAGACACGAGGCCGTTCCCACGAGGGGCGTCCTTCCTGGCGGGAGGAGACAGACATGAAAATGCGGTGATCAGGGAAGGGACAAAGCATCTTCTGAGGGGCTGACGCTGCGGAGCGGGGAGATGCAGGACAAGGAGGGGGTGCGGCAGGGACTCCTGGCTGTGCAAACAGGAGCTGAAGGAGGGGGCCTCGGAGATAACTGGGGACGTGTCCCAGCGGAGGGCAGAGCTGCTGCAGAGGTCCTGAGGTGAGACTGTGACCTGTGTGTCCAGGGAACAGAGAGGCCAGCCTGAGCGGAGGCAGAGACGGGAGAGGAGAGGAGCGAGGGGATGGACCAGATGCAGCAGCAACTCACAGGAGCCTGCTCTCTGCCCCAGTGAAGTGCAGACAGCGCCTCGCTGGGACTCGAAGAGGCTGGCAGGACCTGACCTCCCTTTCCCTTTTAACATTTGATACATCTATTTATTTAGGCTGTGCCACGTGAGTGGCAGTCTCTCAGTCCCCCAACCAGGGATTGAACCCAGGCCATGACGGTGAAGGCACAGAATCGTAACCACTAGACTGCCAGGGACCTCCCCATCCATCTTTTAAAAAATACATAGACTTTAATATCTAAAGCCATTTTAGGTTCACAGAAAACTTGAAGAGAAATACAGTCTCCATCCACCTAGCCTTTAAAAATGCATTTCAAAGCAATCTGCAAACACGAGTCCACATCACTGCTAAACACTTCAGCATGTGTATTATACCAAACATATCAAATAGTTATCTAACTTCTTTGTCCTATACAAAATTTAAATTCATTGAAAAGCATGCAGGTTATGTTACTGCTGCTGCTGCTGCTAGGTTGCTTCAGTCGTGTCCGACTCTGTGCAGCCCCATAGATGGCAGCCCACCAGTCTCCTCTGTCCCTGGGATTCTCCAGGCAAGAACACTGGAGTGGGTTGCATTTCCTTCTCCAGCAGGTTATGTTACCATCCGATAAACTCTGAGAGCTTACAGAAGCCCCTGAGTAGCACAGATTCTTCTTAAATAACTTTTTCCTTCTGGAATCGTTTTAAATATACAGAGAAGTTGCTATGATGGTACTGAGGTTAGGTACCCCTGATCCAGGTTTCCCGAATATCATCATGTCCTTACCATCCAAAACCAAGACGCCAATACCAGCAGTTTCCTATCAACCAAATACGAGCCCTTCCTCAGATTTCGCTTGTTCTCCCTATTGTCTTTCTGTCCCAGGATTTCCACCCCCCCTACCCCCGCCTCATCCCCAGGACACCGTGTGGCCTTCCGTCCTGCCACCGAGCCTCCACTGGTCTGTGTTCACGCCTGAGGCTGCCTGGGTCTTGCACGACCCTGGCGGTCCTGAGCGATTCCTGGACGAGAGGCCACGCCCACGGGCCCTGTGGCTCCTGGACGCGGGTACCCCCTGAGATCACTGAGGATGCTCCCCTCACCTGGAGGTTTGCACGCTGCGGAGTGACCCCCAACAACCTCTACTTTTTGTAAACAGACAGCTGAGCACAGATCCCCGACCCTCGCCGAAGGGAGGGGAGGAAAGCTCCGCCTCCTGGAGGGGGGCGTGTCCAGATACGATTTGGGGAGAATTCTTCTGTCCCTTCTGTTTATTCATGTATTCAGTCCTTTATTTGAACCCGAATGGATTCCCAGCTGTTTCTTTTATACTTTGAGCGACAAACACCACGTTATCTCATATAAATAGTCTATATTACAGTCCAGTGCCACCTTATGAGTCTCATAGAAGCGCACTTGCGTTTGAATGCCAGGTGTTGTCAAGGGACAGCAGCACAGGGAACTCAGTGTCTTGTAGTAACCTATAAGGGAAAAGAATCTGAGTGTGTGTGTGTGTGTGTGTGCACGCGCGCAAGTGTGTAACTGGGCTTCCCCAGTGGCTCAGTGGTGAAGAATCTGCCTGTCAGTGCAGGAAACGCAGGTTCGATCCCTGGTTGGGAAACTGCCCTGGAGAAGACGAGCCTGGTGGGCTACAGCCCATGGGGTTGTAAACAGTTGGACGCGACTGAGCATGCACACACGTGTGTAACCGTGTAACTGTGAAGCAGTTTGCTGTGTATCTGAAACCAACACAACACTGGAGATCAACTACACTTCAACAGAAAAATCGAAACCAGAGAGAGAACCAGTGCTGAGCAAGAAGCAAGGGCTTCCGGCCAGCGGCGTGTGATGAGAGATGAGACTTCAGCCTGGTGGTCGAGGAGGGCTTTTGAGGAGGGGTAACTGGAGACTTGGCCTTCCCTGGTGGCTCAGTGGCTCAGTGATAAAGGACCTGCCTGCCAACACAGGAGATCCAGGTTTGATTCCTGGGTCGGGAAGATCCCCTGGAGGAGGGCAAGGCATCCCACTCCAGTTTTCTTGCCTGGAACGAGCCTGGTGGGCTACAGCCCATGGGGTTGTAAACAGTTGGACGCGACTGAGCATGCACACACGTGTGTAACCGTGTAACTGTGAAGCAGTTTGCTGTGTATCTGAAACCAACACAACACTGGAGATCAACTACACTTCAACAGAAAAATCGAAACCAGAGAGAGAACCAGTGCTGAGCAAGAAGCAAGGGCTTCCGGCCAGCGGCGTGTGATGAGAGATGAGACTTCAGCCTGGTGGTCGAGGAGGGCTTTTGAGGAGGGGTAACTGGAGACTTGGCCTTCCCTGGTGGCTCAGTGGCTCAGTGATAAAGGACCTGCCTGCCAACACAGGAGATCCAGGTTTGATTCCTGGGTCGGGAAGATCCCCTGGAGGAGGGCAAGGCATCCCACTCCAGTTTTCTTGCCTGGAGAATCCCACGGACAGAGGAGCCTAGCAGCCTACAGTCCATGGGGTCCCAAAGAGTCGGACATGACTGAGCAGCTGAACATCGATCGGAGATTTGTGCCAGACAGGCCGAGGAGTTGAACCAGGGAGGGGCTCTGAGGCCCACAGGGTCAGCCACCTGCCCGGAGCTCACCCGCCTCTCCCGGGCACCAGCCCCACGGCAGCTTCAGCCCTCTGCTCTCGGCACACCGGGAGGGCAGTTTGGAATTCAGCTTCCAGGGCCAAGTCCCCAGCCTCCTGTGGCCTCTTATCTCGCCACGCCCGGCCCTGTGCCTGGCACCGACCTGCGCTCTGCAAATACTCGCCGCCACTCACCCGCCGCCCGAGCCCGCACTGCCCTCCTCCGCCCTCCTCCCAAAGCAGCTCTTTCACCTCCAGGAGGGAGGGGGCACTGGTGGGTCCTGACGGGAAGCCAGGGACGTGACCCGGCTGGGGTGGCTGGGAGAGAGAGCTGTGCGGCCTCCAGACTTCTAATAATGGGATAATCGGCACCGGTCTACTTGTTATCTGGCCTGGTTGCTGGCGTCAGGCACTTCACACGCCTTTTCTGGTCTCATCTCCACAACAGCTCGCTGGTTACCAGCACAGACCACGCTGCCTCGCCTTGTGGCTGGGGATGGGCCAGCCTCTTGGCCTGGAGTGACCCTCCCCCCCCAGGAGGCCCACCCTGTACCCCGGTTCTCTAGCCAGAATTGTTAGATGTTTCCCAAGATCCCTGCCCCCTGCGTCCCACACCTCTTCCTAATTATTCAATCAGATGTGGATGTCGGTGCTGCTGTGAAGGGACACTGAAGCTGGAATGAAGGTTCCAAATCTCAGATAAGAATTGGCTCTTTGGTGGGCCTGGCCCATCAGGGGGCCCTCCCAGTAGGAAGGTCTCTTCAGTGGGCCTGGCCTCATCAGGGGACCTCCCATGCAACCTCTGGAAAGAGACTCAAAACATGCGGGGTGTTCAAAAGCGAGGAGATTCTCCATTGTTGCCTTTGAAGGCAGAGGGGACCCCACAACGAGAGGGTGTATCTCTCTGTCTCCCACTCAATTTTGTTTTAAACCTAATACTGCTCTTAAAAATAAGTTTACTTTAAAAAAGAAATTTAAAAGAAAACCCACAAATCAAGAAGGATGCTGATGTTTCTTCCACAATAATGACTGAACATCATTCTGTTACATACAGGACAGGGGGTGTTAAAATGATACGGAAGTCCAATACCTCAGGTCGCTGGGGCCTCTGGTTAGAATGTGTGCTTCACTGGGACAGAAATTATTTTTATTGCTTTATTGAGATACAGTTCCTAGACCCTACAATGTGTCCATTTAAAGTGTACAATTCAGGGGATTTGGTGTCCTCACAGACTTGAGTGACCATCACTACAATCAATTTCAGAACACTTCCATCACCCCAAAAATAAACACTGTAAAAGAAGACAAAATAATAACAATAAAAAAATAAAACGGAAAGAAAAAGAATAAAAGAAACACTATAGCCCTTAGGCATCACTCCTCATTGACCCATCTCCCGGCAACCATTTCATCCCCTCTCCCTCGTTGATATTTGCCTCTGATGGTGGGGGTTGCACACTTTGCTCTGATGTGTCCCCAAAACCTGCAGTCCCGCTGGCTACATCCAGCAGGCAGGTGCTCCGCAGCTAAATGTCACTTGGTAAAGCACCCACCTGCCAATGCGGGAGACACAAGAGATGTGGGTGGCTCTGATCCCCGGGTCGGGAAGATCCCTTGGAGCAGGGCATGACTACACACTCCAGTGTTCTTGCCTGGAGGATCCCATGGACACAGCAGCCTGGCAGGCTACAGTCCACAGGATTGCAAAGCGCTGGACGTGAGTGAAGTGACTTAGCACGCACGCGCGTGATCTGTTTTTGAGTTCCAGTCACGACTGCTCTCTCTCAGAGCCCTGTCTCTCCCTCATCCACTGTCCAGCAGGACCTTTCAGAGTCACCTCCATTAGAGCAGGAAACACACTGCTTCACAATTGCCTGTGACCTTGTCCAGGGCACCCTCCAGAATCCTCGGGGCGGGGTGGAATCTACCTGGTCCTCTTGGCTCATTAGGCCCCGGGGATGTGAGTGTTGCCTTTGAATGGAAACCGGAGCAGTCAGCATCCTCGACACACACGTGTCCCCAGCCCGCGGCCCAGCAGAGAGGCCCCAGGGGTGAGGCATGGAGCCCACCTGTCCCCGAGTGAGTCCTGACTCCACAGCTGACCCCCAGCGGGACACTGGGCAGGAGATTTAATCTCCACGAGTCTCCCTTTCCTCAACTATAAAACAGAGCTAATAATAGGACCTACCTCTTCCCCATGGCTGCGAGGATTAGCACAGGGGCTGGTAATACACAGAGCTCAGTAAATACTGGCTATAATTATCGCTAAGCACGCGGGATTTATGAAGCCGTGACACACGCCCTTTGCTGGTCCATCCGGCGGCTGCCTCGCCCCGCGCACGTTTCCGGAGGAGAGGGAGCGAGATGCAGAGTTCGCCCGGGGACTGTGAGTCCTTCCCCGTGACTGGGGTGTTGGGTGAGCGGGGTGGGGTGGCAGATAAGACGGGGCCGGTGCCAGCCCCGAGAGGGCTCTGAGGCCAGCCTGGGGACCGTGGTCTCTTTCCCTGAGGGCAACAAGGAGCCAGCGGGTGGTGCTGAGAGGCTGAGGGACAAAGGCTATCTTTGAGCATTAGGAGGATGGCTTTGGGGGTGACAGGGGGCGGGGGGAGACTGGAAGCCTGCAGGAGGTAGAGGCAGGGGTATGGCCTGCATGGGAGACGAAGCGGCCACGACCTTGGCCTGCAGCCCAGTGCACGTAGAGACTGCCACAATTCCGAGCCCACTGCCTCTAGACTTCTAGAGAGATCTGGGAGGGTCTGTAGAACCGCTTTCGTCTGACAGCCATGTGCTTCCATTTTTACAGACACAAAAGAGAGACAAGGGGAATGGTTTAGTTCACCCCATACAGTGTATTTTTTCTCCTTATTCACAGTAGTGATGCTTTCTAGCCCGGCATGAAGAAATGAAAGCGTTAGTCGCTCAGGTCGTGTCTGATTCTTTGCGACCCCATGGACTGTAGCCTCCCCCAGGCTCCTCTGTCCTTGGGGATTTCCCCAGGCAAGAATTCTGGAGTGGGTTTCCAGTCCCTTCTCCAGGGGATCTTCCCCACACAAGGATCGAACCCAGGTCTCCGGCATTGCAGGCAGATTCTTTACCACTGAGTCACCAGGGAAGCCCCCTATGGAGGCAGAGTCAACCCTGAATAACTGATCCTGAACTAGTGCGTGGTGGGAGGGGAAACACAGGGTTAGGCTCCTGGTAGACTTTGATCCCTGGTGTACTGCGATTCATGGGGTCGCAAAGAGTCGGACACGACTGCGCGACTGAACTGAACTGAACTGAGACTTTGATCACGCTCTGTTGTTGCTATTAATTGATGTATACAATCTTGTTTTATGTGTGTTTCCACGTAAAGGTACCTTGTCTAATGCGCACTGTTGACTCACTGACACTGAACTCAGAGCCAACAGGGCTCTCGCTCACGCCTGGAGGAAGCTTATCTTCGTTTCCTCCGTGAGGCATGTCCCAGCTCTCTTAGGCTTTTAGGACGCCAGACAGCACTTGGGCTTTGTGTTTGGGCCTGAGTAGCGGGTGTCTGACGTTGTAAAATCACCAACAAAAAGCCCAATACTGTGAAAAAAGAAAAAACGGATGGTCCTTTACTGCGACGCAAGCTTGTTCCCCCTCAGCTGGGAGCACGTGTCAGAGAGGAGAGGTGCTGGCCGCTCTGTACGGCCCCAGGGCCACAGCGGCATCTCAGTGGGCAGGCGAACTGGCAGCTACAGCGATCCGCCCAACGATGAGCTCGACTGTACACCCAAAACATTATCGTGTCATCATGTAATTAATAGAAATGTCACCCACAGATAGCTCACATGCTCTTTTTCGCGCTAAGTCTTTGAAAGCCAGGGTCTGTTTTGTATTCAGAGCGCATCTCAATTTGGCCTGGCCACGTTTCAAGTGCCCAAGAGCCCCACATGGCTGGTGGCTTGTGTATCAGTACAAGTTCCTGCAGCTCTCTTTAGACTCTCCAAGGGCCCTGTGAACTCAAAAATAAACATTGGAAAAGCAATGGCAGATACGGCCACCTTGGAGAGAGCTGTGTGGCAATACCTAAGGATTTAGCTGTGCGCTCTTCTTTCCACCCAGAAATTCCACTTGGAGGCCAGTGCCCCATGAAGTGTACCTCTTCACACCAGACAACACATATAAGAAGGTCCTTTGCACCCCTGCCTGTAAGAGCACCATAGGGGAGCAAAAGAAAACGTCTGTGCTCGGAAGAATGCATCTGTAAAGCACAGCATGTCCACACACTAGACTCTTCAACACCTTTGCAAAGAAAGGAACCTGAGGTCCCTCTAACAACACGGAAGAAACACAGAAACAGGGTTGAGCGGGTGAGGACAAAAGCAGGCTGCCGAAGGTCAGGGACCTGATACTATTTATACAACATTAAAAACATGCAAGGCGATACTCTAGGGCAGTCACGGATTCATACATATGTAGCAAAAGTATCTTCTTTTTAACATGAAGAATAAGAAACATCTCCTTAGGGATGGTGGTTACTTCTGGGATGGAAGGGGAGGATTTGGAGAAGGGTAAGTACACAGAGGATTCCAATTATATTCGAAAAGTTGTATTTCTTCAGCTGCACGCTTGAGGACAGGGAGGCACTAGTTACGCTTATTTGGGATATTTGGGGCGTGTGTGCCTGAGATATTCTTTTGCACAAGGAACCACAGCAAAGCTTTGTGCTGCTACACGACCTGGTCAGACAGACAGTGAGGGGCCAGTGAGGCTTTGAAAAATACTAGAACTAGGATCACAGGTCGATGGTGAGGGTTCTGTGAAACTTCCGGATGGGGGATAAAGCTCCCAGAACAGTATCTGGCCTGTTGCAACTGTCATTGGTGTGTCTGTGGCCGGAAATCACATCACTAAGCAATTGCTCTATTCTGGGTCTTATGTCTAGTGTCTCCATCCATTATTTTATTTAATAGTATTTATGCTGAAACTGAAGCTCCAGTATTCTGGTCACCTGATGTGAAGAGCCAACTTATTGGAAAAGACCCTGATGCTGGGAAAGATTGAAGGTGGGAGGAGAAGGGGACGACAGAAGATGAGATGGTTGGATGGCATCACCGACTTGAGGGACATGAGTCTGAGCAAGCTCCAGGAGATGGTGAAGGACAGGGAAGCGTGCTGCAGTCCATGGGGTCACAGAGTCAGGCATGACTGAGTGACTGAACAACAACAAAAATCCAGTGTATGTAGGAATAAAGCCACCCACCCCTGGGCGTGACTGAGACAAACGCGAGTGCCAGGGACACAGGAGGGCAGACGGGGGGCCCAGTCCTCACGATGTACCGTGATAACTGCCAACAGTCAAGGTTTCCCAATTAGTTTAGAGTCTTACTCTTTACAGATGAAACACACTGGTTTAATGGTAGGGCTTTTCTTTCTTTTTATCTCTCTCTCTCTCTCTCTTTTTTCTTTTTGGCTCAAGGATGGTGGGGAGTTGCAGGGTCGGGGGGTGGGCAGGTAAGTATCAGTCGCTCAACCTTTGAAGTACAGCTTTTTCTGTTTCTTTTTGGCCATGCTGTGTGGCTTGTGGGATCTTCGTTCCCCAACCAGAGATCGAACCTGGGCCCTTGGTGGTGAAAGCACAGAGTCCTAACCACTGGACTGCCAAGGAGTTCCCTTTTCCTTTCTTTCTTTTTTATTTTGGAGTGTAAGTTAATTATTTATGTCTTTGCTATGCTAAGTGGCTTCAGTCGTGTCCGACTCTTTGCAACCCCATGGACGGTAGCTTGCCAGGCTCCTCTGTCCGTGGGATTCTTCAGGCAAGAATACTGGAGTTTTTATGTGATTTTTATTTGGAAAAAGATATCACGGATATAAATAACATATAAATAAATGCTGGATATAATGTATATGACAGTACATGCTGCATGTGTGTGTTAAGTTGCTCAGTCGTGTCTGACTCTCTGTGACCCCATGGACTGTGGCCCGCCAGGCTCCTCTGTCCACAGGGATTCTCCAGGCAGGAATACTGGGGTGGGTTGCCATTCCCTTCTCCAGACTTGGTGTATATAATATCAGATCACGTATATTGCATTTATTATTGTGTTAGATACAGTCAACATACACTATAAATGTATGCTACAAATGTTAGATGTTTCTTTAACAGTAACACTCTGAGCAGGACCAGGAAACGGAGGCAGGGAGGCAGCTGGACACTTAGCCGGAGGGTCAGAGGCAGGAGGAAGTCACCAGCGGAGCCCCTGGGCTGGAGAACGGAGGCCATGGGAAGGGGAGGGGAGGCCCAGAGCCCAGCTTTACCCAGGGGTGTGTGCACCCAGGGGTCAGGGCCGGAGCACCCCCCTCCCCCGGCACACCTGCCTCTCCAGGTCACTCCGGGTGACCCCATGGGGCAGTGTTGCTAAATGGGGAGGTGCAAAGCTCGGCGGATCATCGGTGAGCCTCTGGTGGAGGGGGGGCAGGTACTGGGGAGGGTGGAGGCCTGCAGCAGCCCCTCTGACCCTCCCCCTGAGGGCCCAGGTGGCCACTCTGCAGCTCGATCTCTCAGCTCCCGCCCAGCAGCTGGCCTGCAGGCTCCCGCTCCCCCACGGCCCTCCCCACACACTCACAGCCGCCCCAGGCCCCCAGGGGAGGGGCTCAGCTCCAGCCTGCATGGTGGGGGAGCGAGGCAGAAGACAGCCTGGAGTCTCCAGAAACCCTAGGGCTGCATGTCGCCACCTGCTGGTCCCTGCCTCAGTTTCCCCATCTGTAAATGGGAAGCCATCATTTTATTCAGCGAAAACTTGTAAGCAGGACTTCCCAAAGTCTTGAATAAAGAAGCAAAAAAAGAGCCAGGGAGGGCCTGACAGCAGATCAGCGCTAAATGAGAAGCCTCCGCTGCCTTATTTAACTTTAGGTTTTGAATCAATAACGTGCTGTGTTGCTGCTGTTCAATGGCCCAGCCCAGTCGTGTCCGACTCTTTGCGGCCCCCTGGACTGTCGCACGCCAGGCTTCCCCGCGCTTCACTGTCTCCCAGGGTTTGCTCACACTCATGTCCGTTGAGTCAGTGATGCCATGAGGGAAACGGAAACACTAGGGAAGGCAGAGCGTTGCAAAGTTTCCCCAAGGCCGTGTCGACACTGACGACCGACCCCACTAAAGCAGCCACAGGAGGCGTGTTTGGGGAATCTGGGGGACGCGGAATGCAGGCTGCGTGTCAGTCCATTGTAAAGAATTACTGTTTGTGATCGAAAAAAGTTTTGCCATTGAGCTGGAAATTTTCCTTCCTTTGACGGGAGTCGGAAACCTGAGGCACGGTTTGCCGTGATGTCTGAAGCCTACTGAATCGCTTTTAGCTTTTTACGAGGGAAAATTTCCAGCAGAACCAAAACTAAAGAGTAAAGGCACATCCTTGTTCTCAGCAATACGTGGGCAGCTGTGTCCCGACCCCAGCCCTCACTGGAGTCTGGACTTTCCAACACAGGAGTATTTGAAATTAAACACCAGACGGCGCCTCATTTTGCCCCAGATTTCCATGGGCTGCAATTTACTTTAAAACACGCTATTGCCCAACAGAAAAGAGAGAGAGCCAGTAGGGCCAAAAAAAAAAAAGGGAACATGCGTGAAATCTGGTCAGGGGACCGCCGGGTGTGGCCTTTCCTTGCTCTGATCTGTGCTCACAACTTTCCACAAACCCCGGAAAGTCAAACAGCAAAGGAGGCTCCGTCCACCGCCGCCCCCCCACCCCGAGCCCCGCGCAGGCTCCCAGGGTGAACACGCGAGCCACCTTCCGGGGACCCTTCCAGAAGCCGCGTCTTTTATTAATAGCAGGTTGTAGTAGTAATGGAAAGCAACCAGGCTGAGTCACACAGGCCTGGCCCAGCCAGCACACACCTCCTCCCCTCTGACCTGCTTGCTGCTCAGAACCTCAGTTTCCCACTCTGGAAACTGGGGCTAAGTCCCCGCCATTCTGGGGGTGCCCAGGAGGACCCAGTGTAAAGGCCCGAGCAGGGAGCTGGGCGCAGAGCCTTGCTGCATCTAGGAGGGAAGCCTGCCCCCTGCCAGGGTCTCCATCAGCAGCTAAGAGCTCCCAGGCCTGAGCAAGGAGGAGCTGGGGGCCGGAGTCCGGGGCTGAGGGCGGCCGTGGGGGCTCTTCCATGAAGGGCTCTGAGAGTGGGCTCCCGGCCTCCAGAGGCCGTGGGGGAGGCTGGATGCACATGGCCTGAGCCCCTGTCCCAGGTAAAGGGCACAAAGCGCCCGTCTCCCCTCTGCCTGTTGCCCTCCGGCCCGGCCCTTGGGGTTCAGGCTGTGTTTTGTCCCCTCTGTCCTGGGAGCAGAGCCCAGAGTCCAGGCTGGTCTAAGTTTGGACGGGGGAGGGAGGGGG
>SJXQ01012724.1:106483-117165 GCA_006408695.1 Aepyceros melampus
GTGCCCCGGCCTGGGGCTCTGTCCGGCTCCGGGGTCAGCCCTGAGGTAGGGGAGAGGTGGCTCGCCGCCGCCGGCGCAGCGGGGTCTGAGGTGAGCTCCTTGGGCGCGGTGGGCGGTGGGGTGGGCGAAAGCCCAGAGGTCGGCGCGGGGGCCGCGGCGGCGTCAAGGGAGGGCCCGGTAAGGCCGGGGCTCGTCGCGGTGCGGTGGGCGCTCCCCCAGAGGCCGCGGCCGGGCTGGGCGGCACCGCGGAGGTCCCGTCAGGGGTCGCCTCCTGCGCTGAGGCCGCCGTGCGGATGAGCGGCGGTGCGGAGGCGGAGGTCAGTGGAGGGTCGGCGGGCCCCGGCGCGGCGGAGGCGGGCGGGGAAGGGGCGGCGGGCGCGATCCTGGCCGTCGTGGGCCGCTGTCGGCGCTCTGGCCACCGTCTCCTCGCGGAGCCTGGCGGAGGAAAGACAGACGGCCGAGGTCAGGCCGCCCCGCCCACCCCGCGTCGCGCCCCGCCCTCCACACGGTGCGACCAATGGGGAGGCACGGGGCCCCGTGACGTCACGGGTCGCCGGCAGACTTCACCCGGCCCTAGTGCCCCACCTCCTCGCATGCTCCGATGTCTCCAAGCGCCACCTGGCGTCCTCCCCTCTGGAGGATGCGGGGATGCGCGCGCGGGGAGAGGGGGACACGGAGGGGTAACCCGGGATGCAGGATAGTTGGGGGGGAGGTTGTGCAGGTGGTGTGGGAAGATGCGGGAGGGAGCCAGGGGAATGCGGGCCGGGGATGTGGGATGCAAGAGGGGGGTAAGGGCAGAGATGGGGTGAAGGGAGATAAAGAGGCAGAGGGCGTGGGAGCTGCTCCAAGGGAATGTAGGAGGGGTCAGAATCAAGTAATCAAGACCAGTATCTTCTTGCCCTATTTTTAAATAATCAAAACTAATGCGAAAGATCCACAATGAACAAAAAGTCAAAATTTTAATTCAAGTCAGGATCCAGCCTACCTCACTGGAGTCCCCCCTAAAATTGGCTGTCAGATCCTGGTGAGGTAGGTCGGATCCAACTTAAGTTAAAATTTTATTTACTTTATCGTGGATTGTTTTTGCATTCGTTTCTATTTTTTTAACCTATAGTATTAAGATTTTATCTTCATTACAAAATGCCTGGAATGCCCCCAAATTTTAGGCCTTAACAAGGGAGAAAACTTCCCCTCTTCCAGGCCCTGATTCCAGATAAATGTAATTAACCTCTTTTGACAATGAGGGACATCAGGCCAAGAGGGCAAGTAATTTGCCGTAGGTCACACACCGACACAGTTTGAAGGTTACAAGGACAAGGTCTGAGCCCGAGTCCTTTGCATCCAGAGTCTGAGCCAGTAAGTTATCACTTTCTCAGCAGTGGGAATGTTCTGTGCTGGCCAGTATGGCAGCCGCTGGTCACCTGTGGTTTCTGAGAAATTGAAATGTGGTTCAACTAAGGAACCAAATGTTTCCTTTTTCAATTTTTAACATTTTTATTTTGGCTGCGCTGGGTCTTCATTGCTTTGTGCGGGCTTCTCTTGTTGGGGAGCACAGGCTCCAGGGCACCTGGGCTTCAGTATGTGTGACTCTCAGGCTCTACAGTGCTGACGTCCATAGTTGTTGAGCACAGGCTTAGTTGCTCTGCGACGTGTGGAATCTTTCCAGACCAGGGATCAAACCCATGTCCCCTGCATTAGCAGGTGAATTCTCATCCAGTACGTCATCAGGGAAGTTCTCAACTTGTTTTTTGTTTTACTTTGAATGGATTTCTTTTTCTAAAATTTTTTTAAACAACAAAAAAGTATGGAATACTTCACAAATTAGCATGTCATCCTTGCACAAGGGCCATGCTAATCTTCTCTGTATGGTTCCAACTTTAGTATATGTGCTGCGGAAGCAAGCACTGTAAGTTTTTTTTGTTAAAGTATAGTTGATTTACAATGTTGCATTAGTTTCAGGTGTACAGCAAAGGGATTCATTCGTAAATATATATCTTCTTTTTTGGATTATTTTCTTGTATAGTGTTTGTTGCTCAGTCATGTCTGACTCTGCGACCTCATGGACTGTACCCTGCAGGCCTCCTCTGTCCGTGGAATTCTCCAGGCTAGAATACTGGAGTGGGTAGCCATTCACTTCTCCAGGGGATCTTCCTGACCCAGGGATCAAACCTGGGTCTCCTGCATTGCAGGCAGATTCTTTATAGACTAAGTCACCAGGGAAGCCCTGACTTTCTCATGTCGGTTATTACAAAACAGTGAGTTAGTTTCATGTGCTAAACAGTAGGTCCTTCCTTTTTCAAGTTTTTGATTAACTTAAACAGCCACCTGTGTTGGTAGCTACCATATTGAACAGCACAGCTTGACTGAATTCCACTTTTCTGCAGGGTCCCTGAGATGCATCATGTCCCCCTGCAGGGTCAGAGGAACAGTTAAGTAAAGGGATTGGCCTCCAGCCAGGCCGCCCAGATTTAAACCCCAGATCCTCTGCTTCCCGCTGCTGCTGCTGCTGCTGCTAAGTCGCTTCAGTCGTGTCCGACTCTATGTGACCCCATAGATGGCAGCCCACCAGGCTCCCCCATCCCTGGGATTCTCTAGGCAAGAATACTGGAGTGGGTTGCCATTTCCTTCTTCAATGCATGAAAGTGAAAAGTGAAAGTGAAGTCACTCAGTCGTGTCCGCTGCAGCCTACCAGGCTCCTCCACCCATGGGATTTTCCAGGCAGAGTACTGGAGTGGGGTGCCACTGCCTTCTCCCCTCTGCTTCCTCAGTTCAGTTCAGTTGCTCAGTCGTGTCCGACTCTTTACAACCCCATGAATTGCAGCACGCCAGGCCTCCCTGTCCATCACCAACTCCCGGAGTTCACTCAGACTCACATCCATCGAGTCAGTGATGCCATCCAGCCATCTCATCCTCTGTCCTCCCCTTCTTCTCCTGCCCTCAATCCCTCCCAGCGTCAAAGTCTTTTCCAACAGGTTAACTCTTTGAATGAGGTGGCCAAAGTACTGGAGCTTCAGCTTTAGCATCATTCCTTCCAAAGAAATCCCAGGGCTGATCTCTTTCAGAGTGGACTGGTTGGATCTCCTTGCAGTCCAAGGGACTCTCAAGAGTCTTCTCCAACACCACAGTTCAAAAGCATTAATTCCTTGGCGCTCAGCCTTCTTCACAGTCCAACTCTCACATCCATACATGAACACAGGAAGAACAATAGCCTTGACTAGATGGACCTTAGTTGGCAAAGTAATTTGAATATGCTATCTAGGTTGCTCATAACTTTTCTTCCAAGAGTAAGTGTCTGTTAATTTCATGGCTGCAATCACCATCTGCAGTGATTTTGGAGCCCCCCAAAATAAAGTATGACACTGTTTCCACTGTTTCCCCATCTATTTCCCATGAAGTGATGGGACCGGATGCCATGATCTTCGTTTCCTAGCTGGGTTCAATTCAATTCAGTCGCTCAGTCATGTCCGACTCTTGCGACTCCATGAATCGCAGCACGCCAGGCCTCCCTGTCCATCACCAACTCCCGGAGTTTACCCAAACTCATGTCCATCACGTTGGTGATGCCATCCAACCATCTCATCCTCTTCTCCTCCTGCCCCTAATCTCTCCCAGCATCAGGGTCTTTTCCAATGAGTCAACTCTTCGCATGAGGTGGCCAAAGTACTGGAGCTTCAGCTTCAACATCAGTCCCTCCAATGAACACTCAGGACTGATCTCCTTTAGGATGGACTGGTTGGATCTCCTTGCAGTCCAAGGGACTCTCAAGAGTCTTCTCCAACACCACAGTTCAAAAGCATCAGTTCTTTGGTGCTCAGCCTTCTTCACAGTCCAACTTTCACATCCAAACATGACCACAGGAAAAACCATAGCCTTGACTAGATGGACCTTTGTTGGCAAAGTAATGTCTCTGCTTTTCAATATGCTATCTAGGTTGCTCATAACTTTCCTTCCAAGGAGTAAGCGTCTTTTACTTTCATGGCTGGAGTCACCATTTGCAGTGATTTTGGAGCCCCTAAAAATAAAGTCTGACACTGTTTGCACTGTTTCCCCATCTCCCATGAAGTGATGGGACCAGATGCCATGATCTTAGTTTTCTGAATGTTGAGCTTTAGGTCAACTTTTTAATTCTCCTCTTTCACTTTCATCAAGAGGTTCTTTAGTTCCTCTTTACTTTCTGTCATAAGGGTGGTGTCACCTGCATATCTGAGGTTATTGATATTTCTCCGAGCAATCTTAATTCCAGCTTGTGCTTCTTCCAGCCCACCGTTTCTCATGATGGACTCTGCATAGAAGTTAAATAAGCAGGTGACAATATACAGACTTGACGTACTCCTTTTTCTATTTGGAACCAGTCTGTTGTTCCATGTCCAGTTCTAACTGTTGCTTCCTGACCTGCATACAGGTTTCTTAAGAGGCAGGTCAGGTGGTCTGGTATTCCCATCTCTTTCAGAATTTTCCACTGTTTATTGTGATCCACACAGTCAAAGGCTTTGGCATAGTCAATAAAGCAGAAACAGATGTTTTTCTGGAACTCTCTTGCTTTTTCCATGATCCAGCAGATGTTGGCAATTTGGTCTCTGGTTCCTCTGCCTTTTCTAAAAGCAGCATGAATATCTGGAAGTTCACAGTTCACGTATTGCTGAAGTCTGGCTTGGAGAATTTTGAGCATTACTTTATTAGTGTGTGAGATGAGTGCAATTGTGCGGTCCTGAGTAAACGTGGGCAAATGACTTAACTGCCTCGAATCTCAGTTTCTTCCCCTTCTGTAAACCATGGATGATCCATGTATCTCCCCTATAATCATGAGAGTTCAGAGAGACTGTGTGTGCACAGAGTGCTTACGCAACGCCAAGCAGGTATTAACCATTCTCATCATTACTTATATTGCCACAGGCATTGATATCTGTGCCTCAGTTTCTCTCATCTGTGAAACGGGCACAATTATAACACCTCCATTACTCATTAGTCCGTGTGTGGCTGCTACAAGGATTAACATATATAAATGTTAAAGACTGACACAAAGTGCATAGAACCGTGCCTGACACATGGTATATTGCTCCACAAATGGCGACTGTTCCTAGTTGTCATTTCAAGAATCTCAGCTTGGTTTGTGTGCACAGGGGCTCAGATACCTAGAGTGCTGTTGGCTTTTAACTTTTTAGACCCAAGTAACAGAGAGTTAAGCTAACCATACGCCCCTGTACATTGGCATCAATAGCTCCTGCAGTGTCTCCTCTTGTTTTTTCTCCTCTTTAGCCTCCATCTGCATTCCCCTCATGCTCTCCCACAGGCACGTCCAATGTGCTTCATGTGTGGTCTTAAACACCCAGAATGCACAAATGTTTTCAAGTTAATACAAAAGTGTATGTATATTTGGGGGTCTGTGCTTTTAATTTCTGCAGATACCATTCTGCTGGAAATCTCATTCTGTTTCTGAACTTCTCAGTGTTATGTCGTTAGTACCCACGCATGTTGCTGCGTATACAGCCTGCCACTGCTTTAGCTACTGCATAGAATCCACCAGGTGTAACCATTTATCTTCCTTACCTTTCTCTTGGACACTTAACTTGCCTCCCATTCCCTAATACATCCTCACACATATTCCTTTGTAAGCGTGTGAAAGAATTTCCCTGGATGCAGAGTCGACCCATTGGAAAAGATCCTGATGCTAGGAAAGACTGAAGGCAAGAGGAGAAGGGGGTGACAGAGGATGAGATGGTTGGATGGCATCACTGACTCAATGAACATCAGTTTGAGCAAATTCTGGGAGATCGTGAAGGGCAGGGAGGCCTGGCGTGCTGCAGTCCCTGGGGTCACCAAGAGTCAGACACGACTTAGTGACTGAACAACGACAAACAGATGGAGGAGCAGGGCTGCTGGGTGGGCAATGCACAATCACATTTAATTTCACTAAACATCACTGCTGCTGCTGAGTCGCTTCAGTCGTGTCTGACTCTGTGCGACCCCATAGACAGCAGCCCACCAGGCTCCCCCGTCCCTGGGATTCTCCAGGCAAGAACAGTGGAGTGGGTTGCCATTTCCTTCTCCAATGCAGGAAAGGGAAAAGTGACAGTGAAGTCACTCAGCTAGGTCGCTTTTATTGAATTGCTCTATCCAGTGGGGATGCCTGTCTCCCCATGCCCACACCTACAATGGGTATTATCGACCTTTCCATTTTTTTTCCACGCTTGTCACTGTTTTCATTTGAATTTTCTGACTCATTATGAGCATGAGCATTTCCAGACATACTCGTCGGGCATTTGGGCTTCCTAGTCTGCAGATCGCCTGTGTGCACCTTTGCCCCATTCTCTTACAGGATTTCCTCTCATGCTTTTGTTGATGTGTCAGATGACTCACAGGGTACAGGTTAGGGTTTCCCCACCTTGGCACTGTCGACATGAGGGGCTGGCTGGTTCTTTGTGGTGGGGACCCTTGTGCACTGGAGGGTGGTTAACGGCAGCCTGGCCTTGACCCACTGGGCACCACTAGCCTCCCCGCTCCCAGTCGTGACAACCTGAAATGTCTTCACGTGTTGCCAGTTATCCCAGCTGTAGACCACTGGTGTCGATAACAACCCTTTGTTTCAGGTATATTTCTGCCTGGTCTTTCTGGGGTGAGAGCTGGGTCACCATTGGGAAATCTGCAGTCCACCTCTCCATTCTGTTGTTGTTTAGCCGCTGAGTCATGTCCGACTCTTTATGACCCTGTGGACTCCCCTCCAGGCTCCTCTGTCCATGGGATTTCCCAAGCAAGAATACTGGAGTGGGTTGCCATTCCCTTCTCCACCACCTCTCAACCCCACCCCACAAACACCCTGGACCCCGCCCCACCCACGCCACATGCCTCACCTGTGTCCCCACGGAGCCTGGGAGCTAGAGTAGGGTGGCCTGAGCTCCTGGTGGTGCCAGGGGGGCCAGGTGTGGCTGCAGTGGAGGTCTCCTTGGCTGGGACTCCTCCTGAAGGTGTGTCCCCCGTCCGGGAAGGCTCACGACAATCCCCGTCACCTTGAGAGATAATAGAGAGAACCGAGTAATCCCTGTCTCTGTGTTCTGAGGCTTTCTTCCCAGGATGCCAGGTTTTAGGAGGACTCTATCAAGAACACAAATAGGAACTGCTTTCCCTGTTAAAATGTCAGCCCACCAAGGGCAGGAATGCTCCCTCGGCCTGTGTGTTCTCGAAATGTGTTCTAAGAAATGGCCACATGCTCGTTCATGGTTCATTAGTGTGTGATCGATTTGATTTTTTCATTAAAACATATACCGAGAAAAGGGGACCCGCAGGGCTTCCCCGGTAGGAGTCCGCCCTGCAGCGCAGAGGACAAAGTGGCACAGGCGGCACTAGCAGGCAGACTCTTCACCACTGAGCCACCAGGGCACACCCGTCTCTCTAGACGCTGTCCAGCTGCCCTCACAAGTGGGCTCAGATCCTCAGGCCCGCCTTTATCCCAAATCCTTGCCGCTGAAAGACATGTTAATTTTTGGCAAGCTCATGGGGAGCTGGTGGGCAAAGAAGCTGCAGGTTCGCTACAGATGACCAACCTGAAGCCCAGAGAGGGCAAGGAATTTTCCTAAGGTCACACAGCTAAGGAGCAACATTGGGCCTCAGATCCAGCAGGCCTACCTGGTTCTGAATAGAGACCTCTTTCCCTGTGGGAGCAGACAGAAATAAAGCCCGAGTCTGGCCTCACCCCTGGTCACTCCCCCTGCCTGGCTCACTCCACTCCAGCCAGGCTGTGGGCTCTTCTCTCAAGACCCCACCACAGGGCCTTTACACATGCTGACCCCTCTGCCCAGAAAGCGCCTTATAATGGACCACAGCCCTCACCCCCTGCTCCCACCCCCACCAAGCACTCCACTTCCGCCCCACCGACCTCGCTGCTGTGTCTCGAACCAGCTGAGCACACTCCCACCTTATGGCCTTTGCCCGTGCTTGCTGACTGCACTTACGGAACACTCTCCAACCAGGTATTTGCATGGCTTTCCCCTTTTTTTTCCTTTTCCTTTCATTTTATTTGAGTGTACTGCATGGCAGGTGGGATCAGATTGATTATATTCTTTGCAGCCAAAGATGGAGAAGCTCTATACAGTCAACAAAAACAAGACCAGGAGCTGACTGTGGCTCAGATCATAAACTCCTTATTACCAAATTCAGACTCAAATTGAAGAAAGTAGGGAAAACCGCTAGATCACTCAGGTATGACCTAAATCAAATCCCTTATACAGTGGAAGTAAGAAATAGATTTAAGGGCCTAGGTCTGATGGATAGAGTGCCTGATGAACTATGGAATGAGGTTCATGACATTGTACAGGAGACAGGGATCAAGACCATCCCCATGGAAAAGAAATGCAAAAAGCAAAATGGCTGTCTGGGGAGGCCTTACAAATAGCTGTGAAGAGAAGCGAAAAGCAAAGGAGAAAAGGAAAGATATAAGCATCTGAATGCAGAGTTCCAAAGAAGAGCAAGAAGAGATAAGAAAGCCTTCTTCAGCGATCAATGCAAAGAAATAGAGGAAAAGAACAGAATGGGAAAGACTAGAGATCTCTTCAAGAAAATTAGAGATACCAAGGGAACATTTCTTGCAAAGATGGGCTCGATAAAGGACAGAAATGGTCTGGACCTGACAGAAGCAGAAGATATTAAGAAGAGGTGGCAAGAATACACAGAAGAACTGTACAAAAAAGATCTTCACGACCCAGATAATCATGATGATGCGATCACTAGTCTAGAGCCAGACACCTTAGAATGTGAAGTCAAGTGGGCCTTAGAAAGCATGACTACAAACAAAGCTAGTGGAGGTGATGGAATTCCAGTGGAGCTGTTTCAAATCCTGAAAGATGATGCTGTGAAAGTGCTGCACTCAATATGCCAGCAAATTTGGAAAACTCAGCAGTGGCCACAGGACTGGAAAAGGTCAGTTTTCATTCCAATTCCAAAGAAAGGCAATGCCAAAGAATGCTCAAACTACTGCACAATTGCACTCATGTCACAGGCAAGAGGATTCCAGGCAAGAGGAGCTTAGTGGGCTATAGTCCATGGGGTCACAAAGAGTTGGACACGACTAACTAACACACACACAAATCCTCACTGTAGTGACAAAGATGTAAAGATTTAAAAAGGACCACAGACATGCAACATTGCTGACTTTAAAGATGGAGGAAGGGGCGTGCACCAAAGAATACGGGAGCCTCTAGAAGCTAGAAAAGGCACAGGAACAATCTTTCCCTTCAGCCTCAGAAAGAATACAGCCCTGCCATCTTTGATTTCAACTAGTGAGAGACCTCAGCCGGGCTTCTGACCTCTAGAACTGCAAAATAATAAGCTTGTGTCATCTTAAGCACCAAATGCGTGGTGGTCTTATGGCAACAACAGAAACTGACATAGCTAAACCTGAGACAGCTAAAAGTCTAGCAGAGATGATGTGTTCTCAGTGGGCAATGCAATTTTCTCAAGTCCAGTCTTCGCTGCCAGAGAAGCCCCTTCCTTGTGGGGTCTCCTGGTGGAAAGGATGCCATCTCCTCTGCGAGGTTTTCCCCACTGCTCTACTAGAAATAATCGCTGTGTCCCTGGGATTCTACAGCTGTTGTTCATTTATGGTAAATAACTCTTAACAAGCAGTGCATTGCGGTTTTAAGTGATTTCACACACATTTTGCTCATTGAATTGGGACCTGAGGTCACCCAGCCCCTTGTTCTAATTCCAGTTGGGTCACAGCTGGAACCCTGGCAGCCAGACTCCAGAATTCACACTTGCCATGAGTTCAGTAATTCCCCAGTCCAATGAGCAAACTGTGTGCAAAATCGTTTAAAATGGATCTCAGCCTCGGCTCCTGAGTTCAACTTCCCCGAACCTCATTCCCCTCCCTCCCACTTGAAACACAGGGGCAACACCAGGACCTATGAAAGTGTAAAGTGTTAGTCTCTCAGTTGCGCTCGACTCTTTGTGACCCCATGGACTATCGGCCCGCCAGGCTTCTCTACCCATGGGATTCAGGACTTATGTCACCCAGCTCATGGCATGTGTTCCTGGCACTGTCCTTGACTCTTTCCAGGGACCCTGGAGCTGCGGCGTATTTGCTCTTTTCGAAGCAAGGAATTGCAGCTCAATGAAGCGGAATCATTTTTTTCAAGGCCACCTTGCTAATAAGGACAGAATTTCTGTCGTTTCCACCTCTCCCCACCCAACCCTGCCCCTCTTCCCAGTCCTAAGGTTGCACATGTGACCCCTGAGATTTCCATCGCGCAGTGCCCAGTTCCGTACTTATCTGTGCTCAGGCACCCCCTCTCCCCAACCAGAAACAGGTAGGGTCTCAGAGACCCGGACACCGCCGCCCTCAGAGCTGCGCGCACCCAGCATCCGACCGCCTCCGCCGCGAGGGGGCGCGACGAGACAGGCGCTACAGAGATCGAAGGCTCTGGAATCCTGGCCGCACGGCACCTCTGGGTGACCCCCCCACCCCAAATCTCGGTGGCTCCAAGGCCTGCTACGTGCCCCCACCCCCCAGCCCTGTCCCTCCGGCGGAAACACAACACCTAAGCAGACCAACCCCGGCTCGGGGCGGGGTGGGGGGGGAGGAAGAGAACTACAGCGCGCTTCACGCCTTTATAGCTGCGGAGTGGGCCAGCTGGCCAATCAGGAAGCGTACCGCTCCTGTGACGTCACACGGCGCTGGGCCATTGACGTCC
>SJXQ01012724.1:123288-147747 GCA_006408695.1 Aepyceros melampus
CTCTCTTCCCCTCTGTCCTCTGAGCGGGGAGGGGCCCCTGGGGGACTGTGGGAGGGGGAGGGCGGGAAACCTATACTCAGCCCCACACTTGGGGTTCACGGGAGGACGGGGGGCTCACCAGCGTCTGGCCCAGGCTCCTGAAGGGCAGTCGGGGGGACAGGTGGAGCTGAGACACCAGGCATCCGCGGGGCCTGGCTTGCCGTGGGGGGCGGGGGCCTGGACGCGGCCCCCCTGGGCCCCGAGCTGTTGCTGCCCGCCGCAGGGGCCGTGGGAGGGACATACCCGAGAGGCATACCTGGGGCGTGGGAGGGGTGAGGTGACCACCAGCCCCTGCTGTGTGGCGGGCGGCTCCCCGACCACCAGCCCAGGACCACCATGGTGGGGATTCACATGTGAGCATGAACGGCGTGGCGGGCCACCTGGACGGAAGGAGCGTGGACACCGGAGGGGAAGCTTCGGAAACACACAGCACCCCAGCTCTTGCCCCTCCGGACGAAGCCCCCCAGGCCTCCCTCCCTGGCCTCTCCCCAGGGCCGCCCTCACCGTCACACACGGCCCCGGCATCCTCCCGGTGGTGACAGTCGTGCTGGCCCCAGGGCCGTGCTGGACAGAACCGCAAAGCTGTCTCGTTCCCCCGACAGCGGAGGTCGTCCAGAAGGATGGGCCCCGCGCCCTCCCCGAAGAAGGCACCCCCGGGGGCGGCCAGCGCGCCCCCGCAGCCCAGCTCCCGGCAGGCCACGGCGGCGTCCCGCAGGTCCCAGCCGTCGTCGCACACGGTGCCCCAGCGCCCGCCATGCCACACCTCCAGGCGGCCAGCACACCCGTGGGGGCCGTCGGCCAGACGCAGCCGGGGGGCTGGACCTGGATGTGGAGGAGGAGGGAGAGCAGAGAGAAGGGAGACTGCAGTGGACAGGCAGGAACTGCGGCGGCGAGGGTGGAGGAGCAGGCCTAGGCCGTGTGTGGGTCCTGCTCACACCCAGCACAGGGCTGCAGGGTGGACCCTCCATTCTCACAAGTGAGGAAAGGCTTTGACACGGACCATCTGGATGGACAGAGTGCAGGCACTGGGGTATACCCCAGGAAAATACACAAACCCCTAGTTCGCATCTCTCTGCTCCAGGTCCAAGTCACGCTGCAAGAATCCAGCTCTGCTCTGTCCACCGCCCCCTGCACATCCCTGCCTCCCCAGGGAGACCCCAGGGCACACTGCCGACGCCCACCCCCACCTCCCCAAGCAGGTCTCCATGCCCCAGCTGCCTTCCTCAGGCCTGCAGAACAGGACTTCTCAGCCTCAGCTCCCCTGACATGGGCGCTGTCCTGAGCACCATACTATGTCCAGCCGCATCTCTCGGCTCCACCCCAGTCACCCCCCGCAAAGGTCTGTAGACCCCGCACCTGTCGCCCTAGCGGTGGTGCTGAGAGCTGGGCCAGAGGTTTGGGGGCATTTCTGTTAGGTGTTTGTGCGTGAGAGCGGGGCTGGCTCTGGGCAGTGTGGAGTCCATCTCCAACCCCCAGTTGGTGTCTAAAGGGGACAGACCAGAGAGGGTGCCACATCCCTGGACTGCATGACCCAGCTGCATGTGCCAAGCTCCTGCAAGGCCCATTCCGCGGAGCAGAGATGGAGGTAAGACACCAAGCTCCCGGCCCCTCGATGGGGTTTGCAACTTCTCCCTGGAGCTTAACCGCCCTGGGGAGCCTGGGCTGACCTTCCAGGCTTCAGAGGCCACAGCTCAGCCCCCACAGTATGGCCCTCAGAGGGGCCAACCTCACGGCTACAGGTCTCTCGACCTGTGTTGCCCTGGCTTCCACCCCCACCGCACCCCACACGCCGGACCCCCACATCATCCCTCTCTCATGCTCTGGTGGAGACTTGACTCCATCTGTGGGTGGGGGTGTGGCTCGGAGCGGCTCTCAGCTTCCTCTCCCAGTTCCCACCCACTCCCTGAAGCATTTCCTAGCCCCTGCCTGGGTGGGTGGGTGGATGTCTGCCTCCCGTGGGTTCTTGAACTTGCCCACCCCACACCTGTGCGCCGGCCCGCCCTTTGCCGGCTGTGTCCTTGTCCTGCAGAGGGGGAGGAGGGAGGAGGGAGGGGGACAGGGCCAAGGGGAAAAACGGGAAGAGAGAGGAGGAAGGGGGAGAGGAAGGGCGTGAAGGAGGAGGAAGAGAGGGAAGAAGGAAGACAGGAAGGAGGGAAGGGGGCTGGAGAAATCTTTTTGAAAGTCATGACATCTTTAGGAGAGTGGTGTGGGGGGCATGCCCGCGGGAGGGGCGTGGCCCGCGGGAGGGGCACGTACCTGTGCAGACCAGTCCTGCGTCCTCGCTGTGGTCGCAGTTGCTCCGGCCCCAGGGGCTTCGGGGACAGTCTCTCAGGGCCTGCTCTCCGCCTCCACACCCCACGTCGTCCATCCACACGGGCCCCGCGCCCGGGCCGAACCGGGCCCCCCCAGGGGCGGCCAGGGCGCCCCCGCAGCCCAGCTCCCGGCAGGCCACGGCAGCGTCCCGCAGGTCCCAGCCGTCGTCGCACACGGTGCCCCAGCGCCCGCCGTGCCACACCTCCAGGCGCCCGGCGCACCCGTGGGGGCCGGAGACCAGGCGCAGCCGTTCTGCGGAGCAGGCGGGAGGGGGAGCTGTGAGAGGCCTCGTGGAGGCGACTGGTACACTCTCATTTTCCGTCTGGGAAAACGGAGGCCCCGCGGGGTCAGGGGCCTGAGATCAGCCTGCCAGCCGGCCAGTGGCAGAAAGTCAGGGTCTGGACAGGGCACGGGGCCTGGGGGCCTGCCGCGAGTGGACACCCGGGTCTCCTGACCAGGCGGGGAGCCTGGACCTGGCTGAATCCCCGGGGACATGGTGCCCCCCTACCCTGCACCTGGGGGTCCCCAGTTTGATCTGAGGGGCCTAGGGCATGGCCTCTTCTGGACGTGTTGCAGACGGAAGGCCTGCCTCAGCTTACCCTGGCGGGGGGCTCCGGCAGTCAGCACTGGGGCCCTGGTGGACTTCGCTGGCTTGGGCAGCCGGGGGCTCTTCTTCCGGGAGCCACTTTGGGGGGTCCCAGCTGGGCGGGGGGCTAGTCGAGGAAGGAAACAGTGGGGAGGGCAGTTGGCAGCTGAATCTGGGGCTGTAGGTCAGTCCTGAGAGTCCCCAAGGGTCTGAAGGGGGCGTCATGGGGGTCCCGGGGAGGGTGGAGGAGTCGGGCCTCTGTCCCTTCTCTCTCACGGCCAAATCAGGAGCAGAGCACGGGCAGGGGCTCACCAGGCGTCACTGGGGGCTCCTCAGAGCCGGCACTCAGCTCCCCTGCTGGCCCCAGCCAGGAGTCCCCATCCAGGACTGAAGGGGGGTCGTCGTGGTCCCTGGAGTCTGTCCCACGCTGGCCTTGGGGACAGCAGTGTGTTGCTGGAGGGCATGCTCCCTCCTATGGGCCTGTCTCAGGCCCAGGCCGCCCCCATCCCACCTGGCATGGCTGAGTTTCACCCAAGCCAAGTAGGTTCCCTATCAGTTTTTACCCTTGCTTTCCTCTCTCTGAAAAAAGATGCTTTTCGCCGACACAGTTGATAAATGGCCCACGAGGACTAACAGTCATGAGACCCCCTGAGGGGAGGGACAATCCCCAGTTCCACTCTGTGCAGACCTGCTCCGGCCCCTTTAAGCCTCCCTGCCCCTCTTTAGGTGGGGGAAGCACAGAGGCAAATAACTAACTCTGGCTTGCCATCTGCACGATCCATCCTGAGTTCCCTGTGTGAGTTCATGATAAACTTCATAGTTGTCCTTTCCAGAGGTGCCAGCTTTATCAATCTCAAAGTTCCTTCCAAAGAGTTTGGAGGATGTTCTTCAAAAACCAGCCTTGTAACACCCCAGTGCTATGGAGAGGGCAGTCTCTCAGTGAGGTAGGGGTAGGGTGTCTGGACTTCTGGATGCTCAGAGTTAGTTACTGGGCTGAGGGTGCCTGGGCACTGAGGAGGTTTAGGACCCCTTACCTGCACAGACGACCCCCGCATCCTCCTCGTGTGAGCAGATGTGGGCCTTCCAGCCCCGGTGGGGGCAGAGGCCCAGCTGCCGCTCCCCACCCCGGCAGGCCAGTTCGCTCAGCCACACGGGCCCTGCACCCTCCCCAAAGAAGGCGCCCCCGGGTGCAGCCAGCGCGCCCCCACAGCCCAGCTCCCGGCAGGCCACAGCAGCATCCCGCAGGTCCCAGCCGTCATCGCACACGGTGCCCCAGCGCCCGCCGTGCCACACCTCCAGGCGGCCCGCACACCATGGGGCCCATCAGCCAGACGCAGCCGCTCTGTGGGGACAGAGGAGAGGCTGTGACATCCTGGAGACGCCGGGACTGGCGGGCAGGGCAGGGGCTGGGGGCTGTCTTGCAGGGGCATGACCAGGAGCCCCTTAGGAAGCAGGAAGCTGAGTGACCGTGTGGTCCTGCAGAAGTGGTGTGGGGGTCGTGGGTACACGGGGGTGGCCAGGGTCCAAGGGAGGGTGAGCCCGGGCCGGCCGTGGGGAGCTTGGAGCTGAGCGCACCCAGACAGGACAAGTGTTTGGGGCCACTTACCAACAGCCTGGGTCCCCATCAGAGCCACTGGAAGGGAGGTTGGAGGGGTGAAGCAGTGAGGTCCTCGCTCCTCTGAACCAGAAACCCCGCCGCCAGGAAGGAGGACTCGGGCCCAGCGCCTGGCTGAGGCCCAGGTCCTTGGGATGGGCGGAGCCCAGAGGCCTCAGGTCTGGGCAGGGGGCCAGGCCCTTGGCTCTCCCCACTGGGAGCCTGGCTAAAGGTGAATGATGGGTGAACCCCCTCTGCAGGGTCAGGGCTCATGGAAGGGAGAGGAAGCCCTGGGGTCTCTTGAGAGGGTGGAACTTGGGGTGCCTGAGGCCAGGTCCCTGGAGGATCAGTCAGAGGCAGCCAGATGTCCTGTGCTCCCCCACACCCCCCCCACCAAGCAACAGGGATGGGGCCCTGGAACTCAGAGGCTCTGCAGTGGGTCAGCTCAGGGGTCAGAGGGCCAGGCCTGGGCCCGAGTCCCAGAGGAGGGGAAGGGTCACTCACCGAGGAGGCAGGCCAGGACCCTCATGTTTGCAGAGTCAGGGTGGGGACAGGGTGGAAGTGGACGGGAGCAGGAGCTAGGAGGAGGGGACCGCCGACGCAGGAGGGAGGGGAGCGCCTGCCAGAGGAGCTCTGGACCCGGGGAGGAGCAGGCGGGGGCTGGACGCTCTGCAGGAGGAAGAGAGGCTGCCGAGGAGGCAGCAGGGGACAGGAGCGGGGCGGGGAGGGGGCTGGCCGGCGAGTCCCACCAGGGTGGTGTGCCGGAAGCAGAGGGCTTTGAGGGTGGGCTCACATCAGCTGCTGGGGTTGGGGACCTGGTGCAGCAAGAGGGCTTGCGGGCAGACACCAAGAAGGACTTCCTGGACTGGGAAAGGAGACAGAGAGACTCCCTTCTCCATTCCCCCTGGTGGATTTGCAGGCAGAGTCATCAGCCCCCTGTGTGTCTCCCGAGAAAACTGGGGTCAGGGGTCGAGAGGGCCAAGGGTAAGACTTGGGTGGGGGCGGACGACTGCAAACACACACACACATACACAGGAACGCACTCTCTCTCTCTGCACTAAGCAGCTGTGAGGCGGAAAAAATTCGGTAATGGGGAGCGTGAGTCAGAGGGCTGGCAGGGAGCTGGGCTGCCTGAGCTCATCGCCTCCCCTGCCCCCAGTCCAGCACACTCCCCCTTTCCAACAATTACTGTCAACCTCGGGAAGGAGGGGCCAGACAGAAGTGGTGGGTGTGGAGGCAGACTGGAAAAGGCATCAGAGAGAGATGGCGAGCAGCAGTTACAGGCTTTATTAACAAACGGGTGTAAAAAACCAGATGGGTCTGGCCGCCCCTCTGGGCTCCCACCTTCCTGGGGAGGGGCTGGCCGGGCCGCCCTGTGCCCACCACCCCATCCCCGGGGCTCTCTCCAGGCAGACAACACTCCCCTGCAGAAGCTTCGCTCAGCCCCTCTCTGCCTCTGCAGCCTCACCCCCTCCAATCATGGGCATCGCCCCCTACCCCACCCCCCTCGGGGCTGAGAGGGGCCCTCGTCCCTGTTTGGGGTGCCCCTGCCAAGTCCTAACCCCAGTGGGGGCATACTTGCTCGGCCTCCTCTCCTGCCACATGTCACAGCAAAAGTGACACAGGCTTGGCAGACAGATTTCTCTGTGCAGACAGAATCTGAGGCAGGGGTTGGACAGGTTGACCTCTCTAAGAAGTTCAAACACTATGGATGGGCATCAGGCTGTGGCAGGGTCTCTTGCCCTCTGCGGGCCTCAGTGCTGGGCCCTGGCGGGGGGTGGGGGGATTGGGAAGGATGGTGTGGAAGTGCCTGCACACAGCAGGTGCTCACTAAGTGCTGCTAGGGTCTGCAGTCACAGTTCCTTGCTGAACTCGCGCACCAGCGTGTAGCCCATGCAGCCCCAGCTCCCCTCGGCCTGGTAGCCACAGCCCTCCAGCATCCCGGCCACGCCCCAGGCTGCCACAGCCACGGGGACCACCAGGCGCGCCCGGGGCTCCCCCATGCCGCAGCCCAGGCTCGCGCCCGGGACTCGGCAAAGGCCAGCAGGCGCCTGCCTATGCCTCGGCGGCGGTGCCAACGGGACACCGAGAGGCGGGTGACCCGGGCCCCATCCCCGGCACCGGAGCCTGGGGCCAGGGCCAGGACCCCGCACACGTCCCCCGAGCCCCGCACTGCCACCCACGGCCCCCCGAGGCCGCCGGGCGGGGGCAGCGAGCCCCAGCGGGCCCGCAGGCCCAGCTTCATGGCTGCCACAGCCAGGAACACGGGCAGGAGGAGGGCCAGGGCGAAGGAGGCCAGGACAAAGCGAAGGCCGCTGCTGGCTGCAGCCAGGAGGAGCAGGGCCGGCGGCCGGGTCAGCGCATGAAGAGCCACGCGGTTCTCTGTGTCCTTCACGCCAGCCTGCGGGCAGGAGGAACAGTCAGCGTGGGGGCGGCAGGCAGTGGGGGCGGAGGCAGGCCCTGCCTGGGATGGGAGCAATTGTAGGGGAGGGGACAGCAGTGAGCTGGGGCCTGTGGCAGGCATGCTGTGGCGTGAACACACTGCTGGCTGGCACACTGGGCTCTGAATGAGGGAGCAGGTGAATTAGGAACAACGGTGGGCACTCCGGGTTCAGTGGAGTTGCAGACGTGAGGCACCAGAGGAGTCTGGACAGAGGAGCGGCCCCACCAAGAGAGGAAGCTGGAAGGGGCCTCGGGGTCCTCGAGGGCCAGGCCTGGAGGAGTAGGAGGCCGGGGCACAGGGCTGAGGGGAAGTGGGAAGATGGAAGGGCTTGTACTGCGGGTGTTACGGCTTGGATCCATGGTGGGGGAACACTAACATCCTGCGTGCCATGTGGCGTGGCCACACATACACACACACACACACACCCGTTCTCGATCTCCAGGTTAGGGAGAAGGCACTAGAAAGAGGAGGGTCCAAGGCTGAAAGTGTCTTAGGAGCAAAAGATCGATCTCCAGGGTCACCGCTGGCTCAGGAGGGTGGCTGAAGCCACTCGGGATGCCCCCCGCCCCCTCCCAGGCTCCCTCGTGNCCAAAAAAGATTACTACTAACAGGGAGGGAAAGGGGAAAGGGCACGGAGTACAGAGGTTCAAAATACCAGTGCAGTCAAAACAACTTTTAGAAAATGGGCCACCAGGTTCCAAAAAATTTTGGAACAATGTATTACCACATTATTTGGAATTGAAGTAACAGATTTTAAATTTGATCTGATTATGTCCAGCCAAACAATGTTAACATCTTATACATAATAGGCACTCATTCTATTCCATTGATTTTGTGTCATGGTTGCTTTCCATGTGGGACAGTATCAACTCACAAAGATAACTTGAGGCACTGGTGAATTTTGGCTTCTCTTAAACTAACATTTTGGTGTCCCCCCAAATTATAAATATATAGCTAAGAATACCAAAAGGCCATAGCATATAGTTACTATTCTAATTCCGCACTAAGACAGTGTTAGGAAGGAGTATATTATAAAAGTATTTTGTGTATATAAGTAAGTCCCTTTAAAAATGGCACAGATTAAGGGTTATAAAAATGTCTAATCTCTTATAACTATCTATGTTAGCATAGTTTTTTTCAGTCTATGACTGCAGTTTGCCTACCATATAGAATAATTTTATAAGAATGGGTATTATTTTAAAGCTAAATGAGAATTCACATTTTTTTTTAAGTAGTGCTTTTTACCTTTAATGTGTCCCTTTTGCAACAATCTACAAAGTGACAGCTACGTTCAGAGTTTAGACTCTTAACATCTCTTTTAGTTACTGTTTGGTAAATGACAGAATATATAATGAAATGAAAATGAAATATATTCTAGAAGTATGAAAATCTTGTAAGTGGTTACTGGCCAGGCAAAGCTACTCATGGGGCTTCTGTTTCCTTATCTGTAAAATAGAATGGATTAGATGGTATGATAATTAAAGCCCTTTGTAACTCTTAGATTCTTTCATTCTAACATGTTTGTTATTTGCTTAAGAAAATTTTTAAGGAAGAAAAATCATGTTTTACAATTAGTCTAGTTTTCTATAAAATGTTATTTACTCTTAAATTATGATAGCTTTAATATCTTTTGTCTTCTGTAATTCTGTATTTCCATGTCCTATAATTTCTGAGCTTTCACTGTACTGTCAGACCTTCGTTCCCAGTACTACCATTCCCAATGTCTATTACTTACCTTCAATGTATTCTTCATTCACTATTCTGTAATTCTCTGTTTGCTGTTTGTCAGAATGTTTCAAGTAAAATAAAAATTAAATGTATACAGTTAGTAGTTGTTTGTGAAAAGAGAAACTTTTAGATATTGAATTTTAGAGAGGCTAGATTTCCACTAGAGTAATTCCATTGTGTATAATGCAGCCAGTTTGTTTGTTTCTTCATGGTTTTCCTTTCCCAGCCCCTTCAATATCTTAGACATGATGGATTTCTTATACTTTCCTTTTATCAAGAAGGATTGTGATGGTAGACATCCTGTGAATTTTGTGTAGGTTGAATTCTTTACACATTTGATTTTCCATGAGGAGAAAGACTCATGTAGAAAGTGGAAAAATTCCTAAAGGTACTTGTAAATCTTCTTTTAGCTGCGAGACTCTCTGGTAGCTTCCACTAACTAACCAAATATGTGGGTTTGGCACTGCCGTGTTCTACCACATTCATTAGTGTTAGAATTGAATTATGCCTAGATTAAAATGTATGTGTTGTGTTGATTCTAGTGCCAAATGTGGTTGCTTTAGAAGTAGACTTAGGATTAAATAGGATGGATGACAGAAAAGGAGCTCATAGAGGAAAAACCTCCAAGGAGACAAGAAACTCTTAAGCTCAAGTACAGTGGTAAAGGTCTGGTGTTCATCTTCCACTCAAGAGATAATCAGCCTCAATACTGAAATGATGTTCTTAAAATATATCCATCTCAGTATTTGAACCAGTTGAGATAACCATTTGTAAACAGCATTTCTTACCCTTTTCTTTACCTTTCTCTAGCCAAAGACAATGGAGAAGGCAATGGCATCCCACTCCAGTACTCTTGCCTGGAGAATCCCAGGGACGGCGAAGCCTGGTGGGCTGCCATCTATGAGGTCGCACAGAGTCAGATACGACTGAAGCGACTTAGCAGCAGCAGCCAAAGACAAACAAAAAAATTGTGCTCTTTTAGAAGCAGTCTGGAGAAGGCAATGGCACCCCACTCTAGTACTCTTGCCTGGAAAATCCCATGGATAGAGGAGCCTGGTAGGCTGCAGTCCATGGGGTCGTGAAGAGTCAGACACGACTGAACGACTTCACTTTCACTTTTCACTTTGATACATTGGAGAAGGAAATGGCAACCCACTCCAGTGTTCTTGCCTGGAGAATCCCAGGGACTGGGGAGCCTGGTGGGCTGCCGTCTATGGGGTCGCACAGAGTCAGACACGACTGAAGTGACTTAGCAGTAGCAGTAGAAGCAGTCATTCATGCAGGCCTAGTGCTTTGGTTAAAAGAGCACTGGCCTAGTCATCTTCAGACCTGTATTAATACTTGGCTAAGTAGATTGGAGTAACTAGTTCCCTCTTTATTGTCCAAATCTGCTGGTTGATCAGGCTTTTACTACTTTATCAGTGATCATTTCTGAGGCAATATCAGTGATCATTTCTGAGGCAAGTGTGAGTTGTGTATGTAGAATCCATTGAATTACAGTCTCAAATGAGCACTGTGGCAGAAAAAAAGGTAAGATGCAAAGGAGGACCACAGAAACATCTGCCGCTGCAGACCGGCAGCACTCCAGGTGAGTGTAATTGACATGTTCTCTATTATTTCACTATAGAAATAATTGATTTCTATACTGTATTTCTATTACTGTATACATGTAGATTAAAAATAAAATGCTACCATGGAAGAAGGTGCTGTAATTCTGTCCTTTCCTTCTTTCCATTGTGAAAAGTTAAATGTGATATTATATGCCCAGTACCTGACACATGACTTATATTTGGTGCGTATTATTCAGTCAACAAATATTTATGTACCAAGCACCAAAAAGAGGACAGAAGCTACCCCAAATAAGGTGGATCTCAAGAAGTGAGGGCTGCTCTCAGTTAACCTCCTGTGGCCCTCCAACCTATCAGGGACTTTAGGTAAGTATAGATTTCTTGAAGGAACACCAGGGAGAAAGAGTTCCTATAACTCTGCCTGAACTGTTGCTTAACAGTATTTCCCGATACCCCTGTGTTCTTGGACAGATAGTTTTATCTGCCCAATGATAAAAATATGATTTGAAGATGAATCTCTGGCTTTCCTCCATTAAATCCCTTAATAAGAAGAATGTGGCTTTTATACTCTAAGCTATTTCTACAGATTGAACAGAAAATTTATCAGCATAATAAGAGTGCTTCAAGTTTGACGCTTCAGCTGCCACCAAGAAACACAAGGCAAGGGCTTCCCGGAAGTGATAGTGAAATGGTAAATGAGTCATGAAAAGTAAAGCCTATCCAGGCAAAGAGTGGGCTGGGTGATGGAAGCCAGGAGAGTGTTTCAGTGTGACTGCAGCCTAGAGTAGCCTTGGACTAGATAGAGAGGCGTGAGACCTTCTGTGTTTGTAAAAGATGTTAAACAGGAGTAAGGTTGATCACACTTAGGCTTTTGTGGTATCCTTCTGTCAACAAGATGGAGGGTGGAATAGAAGAGGAGAGGACCAGAGTCAGGGATAGCAGTCAGAAGGCAGTTGCAGTTGAAGAGGCAGAGACTGAAGGGAGGCTGGACTAGGACAGTAGGGTGGAGAGTTGGAAACGTGTCATTACTAGAGATTTAGGGGTAGAATTGGAGGGCTTAGAATTGGGTAAAGATACGGAGCTTGGAGGGAGGGAAAAGGCCAAGCTTTTCCTGTTTCTGGCTTGGAGAATTGGGAAGAAAGACTGCCAGGCATGGAGGCTGAGAACTGAGGAGCAGGGACAAATTGAGGAGACTGCCTGGGGCTTTTCATCCAGGAGATGTTCAACAGACAAATACACATCTGGGTCTGGCACTCAGGGAAGATGCTGAGTATCACCAGCTTATGCATGTAGTTAAAACTAGATTTGAATGAGAGGCAGCATTCAGAATGTGAAAAGAAAAGAGAACTGCAGAGAGAATTCAGGGAAACATGAGTAGGTAAGGGCAGGTTGAGAAAGGGAAGTCTGAGAAGGAGTGAGGATAAGAACACTTTCTAGGAGACAGAGATCCCCAAAGCCAAGGAAGAAGGAGCAGTGGAGGGCCACAGGGCTGGGGCAGAGCCCACATTGCATCAGAGTGAACTCCAAGAAGTCTGCCTTGCAGAGACATAGAATCAGAACTAGATTTTGAGAAATAAATATCAAAGAGCTCTGCTGGCATATTTCTCAATTTAGGAAGGGAGATGTGTATTCCAGAGACTGGAGCTCTAGGGTGAAAATTTCTCATTTTTTATTTGCTATTATTAAATATGATGATACATAAGAATAGGATATTACTGATGTGAGCTTATCAACAAAAAAGTGTGCAGTGCTTTAAATATCAGTAAGGGTTTTTTAAAAAACAAAACAAAAACAACTCTGAGGGCAGCCATTACAGCCTGCAAATTATTTGGGCAGAATCGGTTCAGAGCGTGGGCCTGAGTTCCTGTCCCAGCCCTTACTGATTAGCTGAGTGGACACCTGGAAACGTTTTTTTTTTAACCTTTCTGACTTTTACTTCCTTCTCTTAGTAAAGGAAGGAGGGTCTTTTAATAGTCAGGTTAGTTAACATATGGAACAGGTTAAGACACTCAGCAAATGCCAATCTGTAGCACTCTAATTACTCTCTCTGACCACATCAGGTGAGGTACGATGCCAGGTCACTGGCCGATGTGCCTGTAAACCTTACTTTTATTTAAACACAACATAGCAACCCCTCAAAATTAGCTTATGGAGGTAGGTCCATGAGAATGAAATAGATTACAGTAATGATAACCCTTAACTATGGGGTGGAATGAAAATCCTGTTACACACAGTACGTGAGTCAATTGCTGCCCCTCAGCCTTTGAACCGTGATGAAAGGCTGATGGCATTCACATGGTTAGCCTCAGCCTAAAATTTAGGTATTAGTGCTGTCAGGGGACCAGAGTTCCCTCTGTATCCTAATTTTTTTTATCAAATAGTTAAAAAATAAGACACATAAATTACAATCATGGATCATGTGTTTGTTTAAGATAAAGAGGAAGATAAATCTTCTAAGGAAAAACAGGGGGAAATAATAGAGTAAAGCTGAGAAGAATAAGATTACGTTCCTTTTTTCAGGCCTCCTTTTCAGAGTCTTACTGTAATGTATTTGCTGCTGAAAATATAGGATTAGCAATGAAGTAACAGATTGGCACATAGAAAGAAGGGGAAGTTTAGAGATAATGGTGTCATTAGAAGCAAAGAATTGGGGAGTCACAACTGGCAGCCTGGGGGCGCACTCTAGCCTGTAGATAGACTTGTTTGGTGTACATAGTGATTTTATACACATTTGATTTTGAAAAAACTTGTTTTGTGGGCTTCACTTGGAAAACCTGAGTGTCTAAAAGTATCATGCCTGGTGGCAACACAGACCTATAGCCCAGTGGAGGGACAGGCCTTCTTCCCTCTCTTTGCTCTGGCTGCCAGGCACCTGGCAGAGAGTAAAGGGATGTGTTACAAGAGTAGAACAGAGAATTGTACACTTTAAATGAGCTACTTTCTATTGATAAGATCTGGGACATGGCAAAAAATGTCCAGGCTTCTTGTTTTGTGACAATCCTCCATGCACACTTGGGATTCTATCTACTTTTTATAGAATGGACTTCACAAAATCACTTCTGTTTACATACAAATACTTATTTGCTCATGTTATTTTCTCTGTAAACAGTCTTTTTCATCTTGATACAAACCCTCCTAGATAGGTGTTGATAAATGTCATTTTTCCATTTTACAGACAGACAATAAGTAGGTAGGTGCCTTGCTCAGGCCAAGAGAGGTAGAGCAAGGCTTAGAAAACAGTGTTTAGATCTTTGTATTTAGTACTCTTCCCACTCTCCACTCCAGCCTCAGTTATTTCTAGTGTAGTTAAAACATGTACTTATATGTCAGCTCTTCTTGTCCTAAAAGAAAAATACCTTGAAACTGATATTTAAAAATATACACTTTCCCACCTGATGACTTAGGTATAAAGTTCTATGCTGTATTTTATTTTATTTGGAAAATATCTTCTATCCTCTTTGACACTGAGGCAAGTCATGAGTCCAGAATTGTAGAGCAAAATTTTACACATTATAGTCTTTTTTCTTTAACTTAAAAAAACTCTTTTGAAATTAATACATAGGCAAGTATATATCTCATGCATATATAATTCAGTGTATTTTCTACAAACTGTACACACCTATCGGAGAAGGCAATGGCACCCCACTCCAGTACTCTTGCCTCGAAAATCCCGTGGACAGAGGAGCCTGGTAGGCTACAGTCCATGGGGTCGCTAAGAGTCGGACACAACTGAGTGACTTCACTTTCACTTTTCACTTTCATGCATTGGAGAAGGAGATGGCAACCCACTCCAGTGTTCTTGCCTGGAGAATCCTCGGGATGGGGGAGCCTGATGGGCTGCCATCCATGGGGTCGCACAGAGTCGGACACGACTAAAGCGACTTAGCAGTAGCAGCAGACCAAAGACTGCCGGTCCCCTCGCTGTGTCTGACCAATGAAACAAGGGTTCTTTTGTGGGAGCCAGGCCCAGTCACTTCTTCACTGGGGTACTAGCACAAAGATGATTTCTCGTAATCACTCCAGAATACCTCTTTACATCTAATGTGGTCTGGTGACAAGAATGTATTTAAACTTTATCCTTTCTTTTTATAAAATGACAGTATTCTGCCAATCTCTCCTAAATTGTTTCAGTTTGAAGGTAAGTGCTGTATGTGACTTAAAGTAGTTGTCCAGATATGTATAGATTAATTTTAAACGTGCTTAAGTAAGTGCAAAGTGCTACAATTGATGATATGATTTCAATCACAAATGCATTTTCTAAGCGCTTTCTCAAACTTAGAAAATGATATAGTTCCAACAGTTCTTCATTGTTATAGATTTACATAAAGTTAATGAGTAAAATTGTATTGGGTTGGCCCAAAAGTTCTTTTGGTTTTTAAGGTATAAATAAAAGACACATTTTTTATTTTCACCAAGAACTTTACTGAACAATGTGTTCACCAATTTGTTCCACTGCCTTCTGCCGTTTTCCAGGCAACTTAATAATTCCATCTTCCCCAAATTTGTATCTTTTTGAGCAAAAAACTGTTCTAGGTGCCTTAGGGAATTGAAATTTTTCCATTAAGAGAATTTTGTAAAGACCAAAAGGGCATCTGAAGGTGCAGTGTCTGGTGAATACAGTGGATGAATCAGAACTTCCCAGCCAAGCTGAACAGTTTTTGTGTGGTCATCAAAGAAATATGTGGTCTTGCATTATCCTGATAGAAGATTATGCATTCTCTGTTGACTGATTCCAGACAGTTTTCCTAGAGTACTGCTTTCATTTGGTCTAATTGAGAGCAGTACTTGTTGGAATTAATCATTCAGTTTTCCAGAAGGAGCTCATAATAGAGGACTCCCTTCCAATTCCACCACATACACAACATCACTTTCTTTGAATGAAAATCAGCCTTTGGTGTGGTTGGTGGTCTCTTCCATTCCACATTATCATACGGTATCCACTTTTAATTGCTTACAATTTGTTTTAAAAATGGAATGTTTTTGTTTTTCATTGAGAATTGGATGCAGAAACACAGTCAAGAAGGTTTTTTTTTTCTCCACTTACGTGCAACCCAAACATCAAAGCGATAACATAACCAAATGGCTGCAAGTGATTTTCAACATTTGATTTGATTATTTTGAGTATGTCAGCTATCTCTCACATGGTATAACATTGATTCTTTTCAATCTTTTGATTTAATCACTATCAACTTCAACTGGTCTGCCTGACTGGGGAGCATCATCCAGCAAGAAATCTCCAGCATGAAACTTCGGAAACCACTTTTGACACATTCAATCAATCACTTCTCCATACCTTCTCCATACACTGCACAAATCATTTTTTTACATTTTTGTTGTATTTTTACCTTTCTTGAAATAATACAGCATGATATGTTCCTCTTTTTTCCATCTTCAATATCAAAATGGCTACACAAAAATTCACCAATTTTGATAAGTTTTGTAATGTATGCTGATATGACAGCCATCACAATACAATCTAACAAAATTGTTTTGAATGAAGTTAAAGACAACTAAGTGCTACTAGAGCCATCTTATGGGGAAAAAAAGAACCTTTTGGCCAACCCAATAGTTTATTACAAAAAAGGCAAGATGTCTTGCTTCTAAAATCAGGTAAAACTCCATGTTTCTTTTCATAATAGCATGATATCCTATGGTTACATTAATACCTTAGTAGACTAGCACAGTTACAGTTGACCCAGCTCATAGATTATCCAAACTGTCCAAGAAATGAGGACTTTGGTGGGACACAGCTCACTCCCCTCCCTCTGGGAGATAAGTGGGCAGAGTCTGAAGTTCTCTGTCTCAAGAGCTCTGTTCCTTTCTAGTTGGCCTTCAGATGATGTACATTTATAAATACATCAACTTATCAGACCTAAGTCTTAACTCTAGTAATCTTGTTTCCCATTCTCTTCCAAGATGAAGTGATCTCTGATTATTTCATTTACTGTCATGTGCATTTGGCTAGCCATAATATGTAAGTCATTTAGAGGGGAAAGCATGCAGAAGAAGAAGAAAGCTTTAGGAGTCCTTGGTAAAGAGTAGCTACCTTGTCACGAACCCTGCCCAACCTAAACATGTAGCACATCCTTCATGTAACTCTCTACCCTGTTACCTTCTCCTGTATTCCCCTCCTGAGTGCACCTCATGACCTTGATTAACCGAAATTAAGACCTCCCACAGTAACTTCTGAAACTCTTTCTTACAATCTCAAGGCTTCACTTCTGGATTGCTTGTCCTCAGTGGGAGTGCTATCAGGCCATACCCTCAGTGCTACTGGCCTGAGGATGCCACTTACATGTGTAACTGAGGTGTGAAATACATTCTTTCCCTAGCTTGAACTCTCATTTTTCCAGGAAAAAAAAAAAGGTGAGTTAATTATTAGAGACATTCTTTTCTAACTACCCAATAAAGATTCTGTTGGGTATCAGGCTTCTCCTTAGCCAAATAGCCACTAGGAAGGTGATCATGAGCAGCTTGTTACAGTGTTGAAGGGATAAAAAGGACCTATATGGTCTCAGGCAAATATGGCTAAGGTGAACTTTGTGAAAACATTCTTCAAAGGAGTGAATGGCACAGATTACTTACTGTGTCACATGTTTTAGGGGCCATTGTGCCTTTAGTGAAGTGCATAAATGAAAAGTGTAGGTAAAAATGTCCAATAAAGAGTCCCATCTCTTAATGACAATAAATAAGCAGTTTTCTACCCAAAACATGAAATGGCAAAAAATATATAATCAATATAGAATAAAGGGTAAAACTAATATTTTCTGCCTTTAATGAGCATTACATGATTTATTATGAGTCTACCAAGTCCATAGACAGGCTATTTTATAATTTAGATTAACTGGACAGGAGGCAGATGGACAAAGTTCTGCCTCTGTTTGGTTTTCCATCTGCTTCAAATAACCAAGAGAAAACCACTTAAACTGCCTATGTCCCTTTATCTTTTTCCCAGAATGTAAGTAATTATAGTTACCTCTCTCTTGGATACTGGTGAATTGTACTTCTGAAGTGATTTTAAATCCCTATGTTTTGGGAAATGAACATAGTATATACATATGATTATGTTATAATGCTACAGTAGCTAGAAAGCTTTTGAACTTCTCTAATATTAAAAGCATTCTTTTGAGACAGCCCAGAAAGCATTTTGTTTTTCCATTTTAACCTTACCATAGGTGCAGAAAAGAACTTTGGGAATCCTAGTCATTGAAAATATTGAAATAGAGTAACTAACATGTATAAAATCCTTGGTAATATAGTAACTTGATATGGGACATGGATTATTCAGTATTTTACTTCTTTGACTTTCATATTTGAATTTATTGTGTGTTCTTTGAAATGGTATAAATTATTATGACAGCAATAGCACATCTCTTATTTTTTTAAAAAAGAAAATTTTAACTCTTCCTTGATTATCAATTTTGTCACAGGATCATGAACTTTTCGAAAATGAAGACCTGGTTGAGGAAACTGACAAATATACAGAAGGCAAGAAGAAAGATACAGGAGACAATGAAAGTGTTCCTAAAGACGATCACAGTGACACTGACAACTCTGTTAAAAAGGTATTGACAGCCATTAAAAATGTATGATGATAATGTGCTTAAATCCTGAGATCCTGCTCAAGAAAAAACTTACAGGTCTCCTGGTCTCTGCAGAGGGCAGATTCCAACTTCCATGGAGAACAGAAATACTTCTGTGAATGACTTTGTTCATATGCTGTAGGACAAAACTTAGGCAGATGTATGAATCAGGCACCTTTTTTTTCTCTCTGGCATTCTTTCCACACTTCTTGGTAGCATTCCGTTGTTCAGATGAGTGAAAGTAAAGTAATATGGGCCAGTATAGTACACTCTTGAGAAATTAACCAAGAGATTCAGCACCAGGTCCTTGAAATGATAAAACTACATTAGCAACCCAGTACTAGTGGCAGAAATGGGATGTGTATGTGCACACATATATGTGTATTTTTACATGGCCATGGACAAATGAAAGTTGTTCACAGCAGTGTTTGAGGTTGTGATTGGTTCTGCATCGATGTGGTCTGGGAGAAAGTATTTATAGGAGGAATGGGAGGAAGCCTCCGTGAGGAAAAGAAAGTAATCCTGAAAGTGGAGCTAGAGATGCCGAAACAACTCTTCCAATTGGCAGATTTCCCTGAGTGACCCTGCTAGGAGACAGGTGGTAGGTTTGAAATCATTCATTTTCTAGCACTACTTTGGATTCATTTCAGAGGTATGGAATTCAGAAACCCAAACCAAATGATACTGTACTGATTCATTTTCATTTCATTTTTTAGATTAGTTGCAAAGAGCTCTGAGTTAATCATGCCATCTCATTAATGAAACACTACCATCGCTTGTCTGTGTGAGGCTTTTCTCTATTTAAATTGATTCCCGTTGAACCCCACATTCCCCTTTTCCTTAACATAGACAACCATTAAAACATGCTTTCCTTTTATTTGAATGTGTATTTGTAAAACGTATATTGTTTTGTATGTATGTATTTTTAACTTACGAAATGATATTGTGCTTTAGAGGTCATTCTCTCCCTTCCTTCTTTTTCCTTTTTCCAAGACTCCTTTCACTGAGGGAAAAATATATTCTAGCAGTTATTGTTTTCTTTCAGAATAAGGGGAAAATTCTGTTTTATAAGGAATATTTATGAGTTCCAGTTATGGTGGTCCCTGAAATTATTTAGCTTGCTGCTGCTGCTGCTGGTAAGTCGCTTCAGTCGTGTCCGACTCTGTGCGACCCCATAGATGGCAGCCCACCAGGCTCCCCCATCCCTGGGATTCTCCAGGCAAGAACACTGGAGTGGGTTGCCATTTCCTTCTCCAATGCATGAAAGTGAAAAGTCAAAGTGAAGTCGCTCAGTCGTGTCCGACTCTTTGTGACCCCATGGACTGCAGGCTTCTCCGTCCATGGGATTTTCCAGGCAAGAGTACTGGAGTGGCGTGCCATCGCCTTCTACGATTATTTAGCATATAATTCATTAAATTCCAATTTGATGTTATAAAATGTTGAGCTAATTCATATACCAATCAATGTTCCTGAATCTTCTTTGAGTAGAATTCTTGAATATACAGTTCTTATTAATCATACAGTTTTATGCTAGCAAAGGATATTAGCAATTATCTAAGGTAAGAGTCCAGCAAAATCCTGACCCCTCCCACACCTGCCTGTGATTTTTCGGTATAAAAGTTCCTCACAATTGATGTTTGGGGTTCATCTCCTTGAGTGGAGACTGAACCCCGGCGCGTCGGCCTAATAAATCCTCTTGCTGATTGCATCGAATTCTAGTCACTGTGGTCTTTGGAGCGACAGATTCTGAGAAAAGGCCGCGAGGTCTTACAGTTCTTCTGTGTATTCTTGCCACCTCTTCTTAATATCTTCTGCTTCTGTCAGGTCCAGACCATTTCTGTCCTTTATTGAGCCCATCTTTGCAAGAAATGTTCCCTTGGTATCTCTAATTTTCTTGAAGAGATCTCTAGTCTTTGCCATTCTGTTGTTTTCCTCTATTTCTTTGCATTGATTACTGAGGAAGGCTTTCTTATCTCTTCTTGTTATTCTTTGGAACTCTGCATTCAGATGCTTATATCTTCCCTTTTCTCCTTTGCTTTTCACCTCTCTTCTTTTCACAGCCATTTGTAAGGCCTCCCCAGACAGCCATTTTGCTTTTTTGCATTTCTTTTCCATGGGGATGGTCTTGATCCCTGTCTCCTGTACAATGTCACGAACCTCAGTCCATAGTTCATCAGGCACCCTATCTATCAGATCTAGGCCCTTAAATCTATTTCTCACTTCCACTGTATAATCATAAGGGATTTGATTTAGGTCATACCTGAATGGTCTAGCGGTTTTCCCTACTTTCTTCAATTTAAGCCTGAATTTGGTAATAAGGAGTTCATGATCTGAGCCACAGTCAGCTCCTGGTCTTGTTTTTGTTGACTGTATAGAGCTTCTCCATCTTTGGCTGCAAAGAATATAATCAATGCGTGGTTCTAAATTTCTGTCTCTAGCTAGAAGGGCCAGATTCGGACCCAAGGTCTGCCCTTGCGCCGCGCACCTCGCTCCCTTCGCCGCTGTCTTTCGAACTTGACAGTCGGCCTGATGGTGACCCACCAACCTCTGGGGCTGCAGTTCCCAGTTCTCTGTACCCGAGTCACCGCTCCGCCTTTAGACACGCCTTGCACAAGTTTCGCGACTCCCCATTGGCCCGCCCCTCTGCCTTTCTCCAGGGCGGGCCAATCACGCCCTCAAGACGGACAGCCTGGCCCACGGCCCCCCCTCCCCGAGGCGGGTGGGAATTAGCGGCGTTCGCGGATTGGCTGCCAGCGGAGCGGAGCAGAGCTAGGCGAGTGCCTATTGGGCGGATCGGCTCGGGAGGCGGGACGTGGAGGGCGGGGCTGGGCTCCGTGTCCAGAAGGTGAGAAACGTTGACCCGGCCTGCCGACCCTACCCGAGGAGCCGAGCTGCGCGCGTCCGGCGGTAGCGGGTGAGTGACTGCAGGCCTCACCTGCGGAGGGCAGGCCCGGCTTCCTCCGGAGCCTTCCGGGTAAGGCCCCGCCGGCGCTGCGGGGCACCGACCTCCCCGCCTGCCGCTGCGGGGACCGCGGCTCCGCGGGGCCATCCGGAGCCGAGGGGACGCGGCCAGGGCAGGACTCCTGCCCGCGCCCGACACTAGCGGCTGGCCAGGGTCGATTCCACCTTCCCCGCCGAGTGCCCGCATCACCCTTGCGCGGCGGCTGTTTCCCCAAGAAGGAAACCGGCTCAGACGGAGCGTGAAACTTGAGGGTCACACAGCCAGCGAGGCTGGGTGCGGACGCACTCCCCCCGGGCCAGCTGGGGGATCTCACCAGACCGATCCGCTCCGCAGGTGGCCGCCCGTCGCGGGCGCTCCTCCGCCCGGCCTCGGGCTTCCTCTGCCCTGAGCTGCGTTCTGGATCCTCACCACTCCCCTAGAGCACCCCCGAACTCTGTCTCCAGCCCAGGCCCCGCCCCCCGAGTTTCATCTGCTCTGCCTCAATCAGGTGGGCTCTTCAAGGGAATTAGCCCACCCTCTTGACGACTGGAAACCAGGCCCGCCTGCCCTCTCCTCTCTGTCTCCTCTCCCTGGACTGGATTCTGCCCTCCCGGCCTCCACCTCCAGTCCAGCCCCACAGGCGGCCAGCGAGGCCTCCCTGTTTTCTATTTTCAAAACTTTTTTGTGGAAGTTTATTACACGTGTAGGGAAAAGTACAAATCAGAGATACACAGCTCACGTATCTTCACAAAGAGTATGTGAACAGCATGCAGACGCAGAAACCGAGCACCCCCGGCGCGAAGTCCCAGCCCCCTCCTTCATCACTGCTGCCCAAAGACAGCCCTGATCATGACTTTAATGCCACCGACGGGTCTGGCTGGGTTCTTGCCTCATGTAAACGTTTTACTGTATAGTATTCACTGTATTATATTTACCTGACTGGAGAACCTGTTTACACTGTCAAAAATTCAAGAGCAACAGAGTCATACACAAAGTGGTCAGACATCCTTCACACTGTGCCCCTCAGAGACCTGTCCCTGCAGAAAAAGCCTGTTCTTACGTCTCGCCAGAGGGCAAATACGGATTGCAGCAGTATGCAGGCTTTTTTTCTTCCTTCTTGCATTTTGGCACAAATGGGAGCACTTTGTACACACTATGTTTGTCGCGTCTGTACCCCCCGTCAGCCCCCTCCTTAACACCTCTCAGATGCTTCTCCACATGTTACTTAAAGATCTTCCTTGTGATTACCAGTGCCCTCCCCATGGATGTTTAGATTTATTTCTGTTCTTTTGCTCAGGGAGGGGCCTCATAGTGAATAACCTTGTCCCATAATGAATAACGTGTCATTGCACAGGCATGTCTGCAGGCATGCACTTAGGCTAAACACTTAGCATGAGTTCCCTGAGTCACAGGGTTTATCAATCTGTAATTGTGAGAACTGTGGGCACATGGTTCTCCCTAGGGGGTGCCTGCTGCAGTTTACACTCCTACCGCCCAAAGGGGAGCTCCTGCAGGCGTCTGTCACAGGCTTTCGGACATTCCAGCACCCCGCCTGCTCCTGATCCTGTCCGTCTGTCTCTTGGAGAGTTACCACCCAGAACTGGGGTGAGGAGAGTGCTCTAGGTGGAGGCAGCTGCCTGGGCAAAGGCCCTGAAGGGGAATGTGGCAGTCCAGCGCCTTGTGGGAGGAGGGCACCTCTTCCTCTTGAAGACAGAGAAAAGCTGTGAGGCCTGGGGGAGAGCTAAGATGGGGTAACAGAGTCACCTGTGTGCTTTCAAAAAGACTGCTTTCTCTCTCTCTCTCCACTTTCTCCAGGAGAACTCTGCTAAGACAGTAGCTTCCCCAGACAGCCTCACCCTGGCCACAGCTGTAATTAATTACACAATGAAGTAATGCCGTGTGGTTTCATTTTTGAGGGAATTTCCCTTCTATTTGTATTTCGAGACAAAATTCCCACAGCATAAAGTTTGTTATGCCCAAATCGAGAAATCTCCCAATGACCACCAGGGAGCCGGTATCGGATGCAAAAGCAAGAGAGTCTTTATTACCCAAGCTGGAGCTGGGGCTCCCTCCGACTCCGACGAAGCGGCTGTAGGGAGGAGCCTCGAACTCTGGGTTTCATTGCTTATATAGGGTAGACGTCTAATTGGTTAGGTGTTGGGTTCTGATTGGTTCCCATTTCCTGGGCTTAATTGCTTAATTCGAATTTCCCGGGCAGGTCATAAATTCTGTAGGTAAAGTCAGGAGATCCTAATCTGGGATCTGATTAGCTCGCAGGTGGTGGGGTGAGGGCAGGGGATTTCCAAAGACTCTTTTCCTCAGAAATGGAGTCTTTTTTTTAACAAAATAGAGTGCCTTAGGTCTTTCAAAATTCACCATTTTAGCCATCCACTAGGTTTTAAACTGTAGATATGCCACATGTAAAGAGAGTCTTTATTACCCAAGCTGGAGCTGGGGCTCCCTCCGACTCCGACGAAGCGGCTGTAGGGAGGAGCCTCGAACTCTGGGTTTCATTGCTTATATAGGGTAGACGTCTAATTGGTTAGGTGTTGGGTTCTGATTGGTTCCCATTTCCTGGGCTTAATTGCTTAATTCGAATTTCCCGGGCAGGTCATAAATTCTGTAGGTAAAGTCAGGAGATCTAATCTGGGATCTGATTAGCTCGCAGGTGGTGGGGTGAGGGCAGGGGATTTCCAAAGACTCTTTTCCTCAGAAATGGAGTTCTTTTTTTAACAAAATAGAGTGCCTTAGGTCTTTCAAAATTCACCATTTTAGCCATCCACTAGGTTTTAAACTGTAGATATGCCACATGTAGGAAACATTTTCAGTGGGAGATGTGCTCAGTTTAAAGAATAACCAAAAACACCTGTGGGACTCCCGACACTGAAACTTGCCCTGAGCAAGGGTCAGCTGGCTTGCCCTCCGCTGGGTGCACTGGGTCCGCATGGGCCTTTGTTTCCTAAATAAATTAACAAATAAGTGAGTCACATGCAGAGATGGGGTAGCTACAGACACAAGCCAGGACTCCCCATTTGTGCACTAGTTCCAGGGACCAGAGACACAAGTCTCTGGGAACACGGGCTGGGACCGTGAGACTCGGGGTGTCCGGGGCCCTGAGGGGGAGAGGGGGCAGTCACCCCTCTAGTCCCCGCAGCACCTCCGCCTTCATGGACCCCTCCCCTGGACCTCAGTGTCCTCCTCTTTAAAAGGGCTGCTGGCCAGGTGACTCTACCATTCCCCCATTTTCACATTGCTTTCTTTCTTTTTAATGGTGGGGAGGGGGAGCTTCCCCTGGAGGCCCAGGGGTCAGGACTGTGCTTCCAATGCTGAGGGCACGGGTGCCACACAGTCAGAAATTAAACAAAATAATAATTTAAAAATAAAATTGTGGCAAAATATGCACAACCCAAACCTTACCATCCTGGCCATTTTAAAGCGTATAGCTAGGAGGCATTGGGGGTGTTCCTAATATTGTGCACCGAGCTCTGCTGTGGGGCTCCAAGCACGTCCCTCCCCAGGCGGGAACTGCGGGCCCCTGTGCAGTCTCTCCTCCGCCTCCCTGTAAAGGGACTCCGGCGCGGCGCTCTGTGACTCGGCAGCATCACGGCGAGGGGTGTACATGCTCCTTTCCTTTTTGTGGCCGAATACTCCACGCCGCAGGTAC
>SJXQ01012724.1:164919-187246 GCA_006408695.1 Aepyceros melampus
CCCACTCCAACCTGTTGCTGGGGCCCGGGGGCCCCCCCACGCCGCTGCACGGCCTGCCGCCGCCGCCCGGCCTGCACGCGCACCACCACCACGCCCTGCACGGCTCGCCGCAGCCCGCCTGGATGTCAGACGCCGGCGGGGGTGGGGGCACGCTGGCCCGCAGGCCGCCCTTCCAGCGCCAGGGCACGCTGGAGCAGCTGCAGTTCATCCCCGGCCATCACCTGCCCCAACACCTCCGCACGGCCAGCAAGAACGAGGTGACTGTCTGAGCGTCCGAGGCCGGGCTGGGGGCTGGGGCGCTGCGGCCTGGGGCCCCCATCCCAGCCTGCACCCCCTGCTACACCCGGCTGGGGGGCCTGGAATCCAGACCTGCAGGGGCCAGGAGGGCTACCTCCAAGGACATGGTTTTGGATGAAATCCTCACGAGAGAAAAAGTTTCCTTCTGCAATGTCATGGCAGATAAGATCCTCCTCCTGTCACAGTCTGAAGCAGGGCCTCCTTCCCATGACGTCATCACAGAGGAAGAGGCCTGTATGTGAGGTCATCAGTAGCAAAAAACGTCTGTGTTCATCACAGGGACAAACCCTGCTTCCCATGAGGTCATCACAGAGGAACAGGCCCACTACAGGCATCGCTGGAGGCCGTGTCTGTGCTCCGCAGTGTCATCACGAAGACCTGCCTCTGGTGACGTCATAAGAGGAGCAATGCCTTGTCCCATGACATTGTCCCGAGAGACAAGGGGCCCTCCTGTGACGTCACTACACAGATAAGTCTCACTCTCTGATGTTGTCTCTGGCATCAAAAGGCCTCTGTGGACCTCATCGTCACCAGGAAAATATTTTCTTCCAAAGAAGATGCCTCTGTCTATGAAGCCGTGCCTGCAGACAAAGCCATCTTCCCGGGATGCGCCACAGGGGAAAGCGCCTCGCATCCTCACAAGACACAAGGCCTCCTTTCTAGGACATCACCACGGGGGCTCCGCTTCCTTCCTGTGACACCATCGCCAGAGGAACTGGCTTGCCTGTGATGTCATCCCCGAAGACGGGCAGCCTGCTCGGGACCCCTCCGAGGTGAGTTCCACAGCACCAGACTCTGCCTGTGAAGAGATTACGTCCCTGTGAGACACGTCCACTGCGATTGCCCAGCATCCACAAGGCAGAGCCCACGACTAATCTGGGGGCCACCAAGGAAGGGACCGGTCCTGAGTTGCTACCCAGGGTGTCATTGCTGGGGCAGCTGCCCTGTGGGGAAGCTTCGGCCAGAGGTAACAGCCCGCCCCTGGGGCCCCGGAGCTGTGATGTCACCACCGGAGACACTGCCTGCTCTGGAAGGCCATTCCTTGTGATGGTGTCACCAGAGTTTCTGCCTTGTCCCACCATGACTCAGCTTGGTTGCTCTCTCCCTTGACCCCAGGGACAAGCCCTGTGCGATTTCCACCAGACCCTCCCCTCAAGCGAGGCTGGGCCAGGGGTCCTCCCCCCGTGCAGGGATGTCACCTCCTGGTGACTCCTGGAGGACAGCACGCACTCCCAGACTGGCTTCTGCTCCCAAGGAGGCCGCTCCACTGCTCCTGGAGTCCTGGGGACTCTCAGGCGGCCCCACGTCTCTCTGCCACAACTAGAGATGTCATCAACGCTGCAAAGTCCCGGCCTCCTGTTGGGGTGGGGAGTGGGGTGTGCTGCTATTGACATCATCGGCCCAAGACTCCCACCACTCATGGCCGCACTGCACCTGGGCTCCCGTGGTAGCCATGCCTGATGACATCATGTGCCAGGGTTCCCTGTGATCTACGGCGTGTTCATCTCCCAGGATCCACCACAGCTCGGGTCTCGTTCTCATCCAAGATTCGTCATAACTATAGTGTCACCTTCTAAGGTAGCCTCGAGCCAGTGGTGTCACCATCTTCCATGGTTCTCCACCAACACGGTGTCATCTCCCAGGATTCACCACAGCTGATGATGTCAGCATCCCCCAGAACCCACCATGACCAGTGATGTCATCACCTTCCAGAACCCAGTATGGCAGATGGTGACATCTTCTACCAGATCCACTAGGACTGATGATGCCCCAGTTTCCTGCAGACCCCCACAATTGTGCTGTCATCACCTCCCAGGATCCAATTCAGCCATGATGCCACCAGCCCCCAGCATCCATGAGAGTCATCCAACATCATCATCTCCCAGGATCCTCTTCAACCTTGGTACCATCATCAACTGGGATACACCATAACTGTGACATCATCATCTCCCAGGATCCCAGACACACAATTATGTCATTTATCAGGATCCATGTCAACCATGTATCGTCACCTTCCAAGATCCATCCCCTTGGGAGCCAAGTACTATGACAGCTGTATTTCAATTGTCTTGTGGGGTCACCTACAGTCGTTCCCTTTAGAGGAACCAGCACAATATGTATTCTTTCCCCTCTCCCTCAAAAAGAGCGTGGGGTGGGGCTCCCTCTGATGACATCATCCTACTCCAGCCCTTCTTAGTGATGTCACTGCCTTGCTCCTGACTCAGGCTGATGCTTGCCTCAACCTGACCAGAGACTTGGCCTTGGCCAGTGCCCCCTCACCCCTGGGTGAGGGCACCAGTCCCTCCAGATAACTGCCCTGGAATAACTGTCCCTCTGGATATCACCCAACCATCTGATCGGTGACAGGGTCAACACAGAGACCTCTTACCATCCCCAGAGGGGGGGCCTTCCAGTCCTTGGGTGATGTCACAGTCCCAGTCCCGACCCTGGCACCCAGTGCCGCACGCCATTGGCTTGGGCCAAACTCCCTGGAGATGCCCAGGGCCAGGCCAACAGCTGCCGACCTCCCGGGGCCTTCAGTGGTGTCTGCCACTGCCTGGTCCCGGGAGGGCACATCTGGCAGCCACCGCCCCTGCCACCCGCGGGGCAGGGTGTGCTCTGCCTCTCCCCGGGTTGGCAGAGGAGCACCACTCTCTCCCCTTGCCCCCTCACCCTCTGGGGAGTCCCCAACACCCAACGCACAATTTGCCCCAAATTCTCTTTGTACATAGCCATGTTGGGGGGCGGCCATTCCCCCACTCTTAAGGGTACACGCCCCCTCTCCCAGCCCCGAGGGCCAGGTCGGGGGGCCTCTTCTCCCTCCTCTGGGCCGCCCCCTTTCCTCTCCTCTCTCCCCACAAATAACAGCACCTCAGCTCACCCCTTCTCATCGGGAGCCTGGGGCCTCGACTCGCACCATGGTCCCCTGCAGGAGGAAACGGCAACCCCCTCCAGTACTCTTGTCTGGGAAACCCCATGGACTGAGGAGCCTGGGGGGCAATACTCCATGGGGTCTAAAGAGGAGGACGCGCCCGAGCAACCGAGCACACAGCACGGCTCCCGCCACACTGAGGACACTGAGGGGCTAGCCCCCGTGCCAGTTTCTCAGCCCCTTGCTTGCAGCTGCTCCGCTGGGCTCCTCCCACCCCTGCAAGGGCCTCAACATGCCCAGGGTCCCTAGGCAGACTGTGACTTCCCCCAAAAGGAGCCAGCTTGAGCACCTGCCCCCCAGAGCCCCTTCCCTCCACTCACCACTCGCAAGGAGCACTCGGCCTGCTCCAGCCCCCACATCTGCAGGCTTTGGGGCCTCTCCTCTTTTCTACGCCCCTCCCCTTCCACTCGCTCTTTCCTGGCCTGGATTCCAGGCATCTCACCGCCACCCCCCCCCACCCACCACACATCACTCACTCGACACAGGCTGCCCGACCCTGGGGCCTTGACCTCTTATTTCAAATAAGCCATAGTGGGGAGAGGTCTCGAGGTGGGGTGAGGAAGTGGGCATGTCCTGCCAGACCCCCTTGATGCTTCCAGAGCTGAGACCTCACCATCTGAGTCTCCCCCCTGCCCTGCCGCCTTGTACATCATATAGGCTTGTGTGCGCACGCACACACCCATTCCAGTGAGGGGGCAGTGGAGGGCAGTATGGAGAGAAGATCCATTCTGGACCGGAAGACCTTCCGCAGCTCTGCCCGCTTCCTTACCCCTCCCCACCCTGCTCCTCCACCCAACACCGGACTCGCCCCAGCTCCTTAGTGAGGACAGCCAGCCAAGCTGCACTTGGTATTTTTTTTTTAATAAACATGTTTTCCTGATCCCCGGCCTCAGGTTTCCTGTGGGGAAAGGGTGGGCTTCCACCTCCGCATCTGCAGGTCACTGGGGAGTTCTTTTTGTGGCCGAGGCAGGGTGAGCATCTGCGTGTCTAGGCAGACGGCTGGTCAGGACTCAGGCTGCCCTGCTAGGTGCTTTTAAATCCTTGATTTCTTCCTACGTGTCTTGACTCTGAGCATTTAAGCATGTTTGCAGATTTTACTTGTTTGCACCTCCTTACATCAATTTTTTTGACTGAATATCATTAAAGTGTGTGTGAGGGGGGGCTGTGTTAGTTTCCTTAGGCTGTGGCAACAGTAGTACCACACTTGGGGCAGCTTAAACAGAAGCGCATTCTCTCCCGGAGCTGCTGGAGGCCGCAGGTCTGAGGGGGAGGTGTCGGCAGGGCCCGCTCCTCCTGAGGCTGGGTGGGAGGGTCTGTCCGTGCCCTCCCCACTCCCAGCTTCTGGGGGCCTGCAGGCAGTGCTGGCACTCAACACGTCATCTTCCCTCTGTACGCCCGACTCCTTGGCAAAATGTCCCATTTCATAAGGACACCAGTCATGACAGATTAGGGCTCACCCCAGTGATTTTCCCTGCAAAGACCCTATTTCCAAACAAGGTCATATTCACAGGTCCTGGAGGTTAGGACCTAAAACACTTTTTTTTTTTTTTGGTGGGAGGAGGGGAAAAAATTCAACCCATAACAGGACGTGTGACAGAATACAGTCTAAGTGTCAGTTTTTATGATAACCAGGAAGCATTTTCCACACCCCTCTCTTCCCGCCCAGTGCATTAACATATATGCATAGTGAAGACAGAACTGTCCCCTCCCTCTGTCTCAGGAGGTGCCCCAAAGGCAGGGTTTTATAAACTTTAGGCCAGCCTAGCCCAGTCAGTTCACTTCAGTTGCTCAGTCATGTCCGACTCTTCGCGACCCCATGAATCGCAGCACGCCAGGCCTCCCTGTCCATCACCAACTCCCGGAGTTCACTCAGACTCACGTCATCGAGTCGGTGATGCCATCCAGCCATCTCATCCTCGGTCGTCCCCTTCTCCTCCTGCCCCCAATCCCTCCCAGCATCAGAGTCTTTTCCAATGAGTCAACTCTTCGCATGAGGTGGCCAAAGTACTGGATTTTCAGCTTTAGCATCATTCCTTCCGAAGAACACCCAGGGCTGATCTCCTTCAGAATGGACTGGTTGGATCTTGCAGTGCAAGGGATTCTCAAGAGTCTTCTCCAGCATCACAGTTCAAAAGCATCAGTTCTTCGGCGCTCAGCTTTCTTCACAGTCCAACTCTCACATCCATACGTGACCACGGGAAAAACCATAGCCTTGACTAGACAGACCTTTGTTGGCAAAGTAATGTCTCTGCTTTTTAATATGCTGTCTAGGTTGGTCATAACTTTCCTTCCAAGGAGTAAGCGTCTTTTAATTTCATGGCTGCAGTCACCATCTGCAGTGATTTTAGAGCCCCTCAAAATAAAGTCTGACACTGTTTTCACTGTTTCCTCATCTATTTCCCATGAAGTGATGGGACCGGATGCCATGATCTTCATTTTCTGAATGTTGAGCTTTAAGCCAACTTTTTCACTCTCCTCTTTCACTTTCATCAAGAGGCTTTTTAGTTCCTCTTCACTTTCTGCCATAAGGGTGGTCTCATCTGCATGTCTGATGTTATTGATATTTCTCCCNGGACCGGATGCCATGATCTTCATTTTCTGAATGTTGAGCTTTAAGCCAACTTTTTCACTCTCCTCTTTCACTTTCATCAAGAGGCTTTTTAGTTCCTCTTCACTTTCTGCCATAAGGGTGGTCTCATCTGCATGTCTGATGTTATTGATATTTCTCCCGACAATCTTGATTCCAGCTTGTGTTTCTTCCAGCCCAGTGTTTCTCATGATGTAGTCTGCACATCAGTTAAATAAGCAGGGTGACAGTACACAGCCTTGACATACTCCTTTTCCTATTTGGAACCAGTCTGTTGTTCCATGTCCAGTTCGAACTGTTGCTTCCTGACCTGCATACAGGTTTCTCAAGAGGCAGGTCAGGTGGTCTGGTATTCCCATCTCTCTCAGAATTTTCCACAGTTTATTGTTATCCACACAGTCAAAGGCTTTGGCATAGTCAATAAAGCAGAAATAGATGCTTTTATGGAACTCTCTTGCCTTTTCCATGATCCAGCGGATGTTGGCAATTTGATCTCTGGTTCCTCTGCCTTTTCTAAAACCAGCTTGAACATCAGGAAGTTCACGGTTCACGTCTTGCTGAAGCCTGGCTTGGAGAATTTTGAGCATTACTTTACTAGCGTGTGAGATGAGTGCAACTGTGCGGTAGTTTGAGCATTCTTTGGCATTGCCTTTCCTAGCCTACCCCAGGAGCATCTAAATGCTTGTTTACCAAATGCCAGCTCTCATTACATCAAAAGCATGAGTTTGCTGGTCTCTCTGGGTCGTGTGTGCAGGGCATTCCAGTATCAGTTTCATCACTAAGAAAAGCCCTTCCTCTCTAGCGCATTTAAGTGTTTGCATCTCAATATTAGATTTTATTCTGTATCAGTCAGGGTACTCCAGAGAAACAGAACCAGTGTGTGTGTGTATTTCTGTCAAGGAACTGGCCTGTGTGAGTGTGCATGCTCAGTCACTTTAGCTGTGTTCAACTCTTTGCGAGTCCAAGAACTATAGCCCATCAGGCTCCTCTGTCCATGGGATTCTCCAGCAAGAATACTGGAGTGAGTTGCCATGCCCTCTTCCACAGGATCTTCCCTGACCCAGTGATTGAAACTGTGTGTCCTGCATCTCCTGTGGGGGCTGGAAAATTCAGTCTGTAAGGCACTTCAGAAACTCAGGCAGGTTTTCTAGGCTGCAGTCTTGAGGCAGGATTCATTCTTTTCCAGGAAACCTTAATTTTTCACTCTAAGGCCTTCGACTGATTGCATGTGGCCCACCATATTATCTAGGATAACCTCCTTTACTGAAAGTTAGCTGACTGTAGGTGTCTACAGAATACCTTCACAGCAATACCAGGGCTGTGTTTGAACCAACAACCAGGCACTGTCATCTGGCCAAGTTGACACATGAAACCTAACCATCCTTGCAGGGAAGGGCTAGCTGGGAGACAGAATGTGATCTGCAGTTGAGAAAGACTCCTCCCCTTCCGTGACATGTTCACCACCGGCTAGATTTCACCTGCTTGGGTCTATTTGTTTGACTCTAGATTAATGAGAGGGGAAGGGAGTAATGTCTTCAAACACTGATGTTGGGTCACTGGTAAAATGCCCCCATCCGGTCCATGTAAGGGTTGTTCGTCCACCTATTCTTTGTGTTAGGGGCTTTGTCTGCAGGTAACTGGAGGGTGGGCTTGAAGGACAGGCAGAGTGGCGAGGCACTGCATGTAAGTATAGGACCACTGGGCACTCAGAGGGTCTCCTTCTGGGCACAGACTAGGACAGTACTTTCCTGCTTCCCAGACGTTATTAGACATGCCAGATACAAACAAACCCCCTGTTGCTTTAGCATCTGGGGCTGCTGCAACTCTGCTGATGCACCTTGCCTGTGGAGAAGGGGACTGGATGGCTGGGGGCTATTTGCTGTACTCTCTTGCATTTGTATCTTACCTGCCTCCTGAGAAATCTGTATGCAGGTCAAGAAGCAACAGTTAGAACTTGACATGGAACAACTGACTGGTTCCAAATTGGGAAAGGAGTATGTCAAGGTTGTATATTGTCACCCTGCTTATTAACTTATATGCAGAGAACATCATGCGAAATGCCAGGCTGGATGAAGCACAAGCCAGAATCAAGATTGTCAGGAGAAACATCAATATCCTCAGATACACAGATGACACCACTCTTATGGCTGAAAGTGAAGAGGAACTGAAGAGCCTCTTGATAAAAGTGAAAGAGAAGAGTGAAAAAGCTGGCTTAAAACTCAACTTTCAGAAAATTAAGATCTTGGCATCTGGTCCCATCACTTCACAGCAAATAGATGGGGAAACAATGGAAACAGTGACAGATTTTCTCTTCTTGGGCTCCAAAATCACTGCAGATGGTGACTCCAGCCATGAAATTAAAAGACGCTTGCTCCTTGGAAGAAAAGCTATGACCAACCTAGATAGTATATTAAAAAGCAGACATTACTTTGCCAACAAAGGTCTGTCTAGTCAAGGCTATGTTTTTTCCAGGAGTCATGTATGGATGTGAGAGTTGGACTGTGAAGAAAGCTGAGCACTGAAGAATTGATGCTTTTGAACTGCGGTGTTGGAGAAGACTCTTGAGAGTCCTTTGGACAGCAAGGAGGTCCAACCAGTCCATCCTAAAGGAAATCCGTCCTGGGTATTCATTGGAAGGACTGACGCTGAGCTGAAACTCCAATACTTTGGCCACCTGATATGAAGAGCTGACTCACTGGAAAAGACCCTGATGCTGGGAAAGACTGAAGGCAAGAGGAGAAGGAGGGGGCAGAGGATGAGATGGTTGGATGGCATCACTGACTCCATGGACATGAGTTTGAGCAAGCTCCGGGAGTTGGTGATGGACAGGGAGGCCTGGCGTGCTGCAGTCCATGGGGTTGCAAAGAGTCAGACACGACTGAGCGACTGAACTGACTGACTGACTTGCACTTGTGACTCTTTTGTATTTGTTTAACCTACCTTTGGGCTTTCCTGGTGGCTCAGATGGTAAAGAATCCACCTGCAATGCAGGAGACCAGGGTTCAGTCCTTGGGTTGGGAAGATCCCCTGGGAGAAGGAAGGGAATGGCTACCATTCCAGTATTCTTGCCTGGAGAATATCATAGACAGAGGAGCCTGGCAGGCTACAGTCCACGGGGTCACAAAGAGTTGCTCACAACTGAGCAACTAACACTTTCATTTTTACTTTTTTCAACCTAGTTTTTAAAAATAAAGTTTAAATTTATTTTTAAATTATTTAAATTTTTTTATATTTTCAAAGTTAAAAAAAAGTTTAAATCTGAATGTCAACAGTCCCAGCTTTGGCTGCCATTGCCCTCACTAAGTAGCTAGATGCCCAGGAATGAGGGTGATATAGGGACAGGAGTCTCATTCTCTTCCCATGCAGTTGTAATGCCAGGGCTTCAATGTTACCTATTTTTCATTCAACGTAGCCTCTCTGTGCCCGTCAACTATTTCATTTCTGCTCAATCAAGAAAGTAATCTGATCCACATGTCCCGTGCTTTGGTTGGGCAAGTCAAGGACAAGATCCGGCACAAGAGTTTTGCCTTTGTAACCTAACACTTGCTCAATTTGCAACTTCACTGTGTTGATTAAAAAAAGTTCAGCCTCTGAGCAGGTATTCTTAACCTGCGTTTGACGGGGTAGGCTTGCGAACTTCTGATATCTATACCAGATGCTGTATGCATGTGTCTTTTTTTCTTTTCGTGTCTTTTTAACTTTATAAAGTTTCAAAAGTACAAGAATTAAAGAATAAGCCCAAGAACTCCTGCAGAGTTTTTGTCAGCTCACCAATTGTTAGCATTTCATTACACTGCTTTCCAGTTTTCTTCCCATATAAATGTTTTTTTAAGACAGTTGAGAGTGAGCAGACCCTAAGGAACAGTTCTGAAAAACACAGACATTCTCTTACAGAGTTACAGTACAGTTATAAAAAATCAAGGACTTAACATTGATGAAGTCCATGTTCTAGTTTCACCAACTGTCCCAATATTGTCCTTTGGAGCAATTCTCTTTTCAGCCCCTGCTACTCTGGGATTAGGTGTTTTAAGTAGTTATTGTGTTTCTTGAGACTTGAACAGCTTCTCAGTGTCTTCATGAGTTTTGGAGTCCAAGGTGAGGTGAAGTCGCTCAGTCGTGTCCGACTCTTTGCGACCCCATGGACTGTAACCTACTAGGCTTCTCAGTCCATGGGATTCTCCAGGCAAGAATACTGGAGTGGATTGCCATTTCCTTCTCCAGAGGATCTTCCCAACCCAGGGATTGAACCTGGGTCTCCGGCATTGGAGGCAGACGCTTTAACCTCTGAGCCACCAGGGTTGGAGTCCAAGGAGCAGCATAATTTTTATTTCAGTCCCTACCTGTAGACATCTGGGGTTTTCCCATTTTCCACTATGATAAACAATACTTTGAGGAATATGTTTTGCACACCACATGGAGCATTTACGTAGTTTTCCCTGGGATGAGCTCCTAGGAGGGTGAACTTCTGGGTTGGAGGGAGGTGTGTTTTTAAGACTTGCTACCTGAGGCCAAGATGCAGTTCATAGAGCCTTGCCAAGTCCATGTCGCCAGCATCAGGCATTGTTCTAGTTAATCTTGCAGCGCATCAGAGAAGTTAGCTTTACAACCATTTAAGGAATCCTCTGGCAGCTAAAGTCCGTTTTTATCCAAGGCGAAGTCAGCCCTGCAGTCTGGGGTTGTGGAGCAAGTGAGAGCCAGGCTGTGCGGTTCATGGCCGCTGTCACTAGAGGGAGCACCTGATCCACTGCAGGCACTGCTGTCCGGTCACTAAGTAGGGTCTGACTCTTTGGGGCTCCATGGTCTGCAGCACTCCAGGCTTCCCTGTCCTTCACTATCTCCCTGAGTTTGCTCAGACTCAAGTCCACTGAATCGGTGATGCCATCCAATCATCTCATCCTCTGTCATCACCTCCTTCTCCTGCTCAGCATCAGGGTCTTTTCCAGTGGTCAGCTCTTCACATCTGGTGGCCAGTGATCAGAGGTTCAGCTTCAGCAGCAGTCTTTCCAATGACTATTCAGGGTTGATTTCCTTTAGGATTGACTGGTTTGATCTTTTTTGCTGTCCAAAAGACTTTCAAGAGTTTTCTCCAGCACCAAGTTCCAAAGCAGCAATTATGTGGCACTCAGCCTGGAGACTCCCAGGGACAGGGGAGCCTGGTAGGCTACCGTCTATGGGGTTGCAGAGTCCGACACGACTGAAGCGACTTAGCAGCAGTAGCAGCCTTCTTTATGGTCCAACTCTCACATACGTACATGATTACTGGAAAAACCATAGCTTTGAGTACAGGAACTTTTAACAGCAAAGTGATATCTCTGCTTTTTAATATACTAAGTTCATCATAGCTTTTCTTCCAAGGAGCAAGCGTGTTTTAATTTCATGGCTGCAGTCACCATCCTGTGATTTTGGAGCCCACGAAAATAAAGTCTGTCACTGTTTCCACTGTTTCCCAACCTATTTGCCATGAAGTGATGGGACCAGATGCCATGGTCTTAGTTTTTTGAATGTTGAGTTTTTTAAGCCAGCTTTTTCGCTCTCCTTTTTCACCCTCATCAAGAGGCTCTTTAGTTCCTCTTTGCTTTCTGCCATTAGAGTGGTATCATCTGTATCTCTGAGGCTGTTGATACTTCTCCAGGCTGATGCTTGTGATTCCTCCAGACTGGCAGTTCACATGATGAACTCTATATATAAGTTCAATAAGCAAGGTGACAATATACAGCCTTGATGTACTCTTTTCCCAATGTTTTCCCAATTTTGAACCAGTCCATTGTTCTTTGTTCAGTTCTAATTGTTGCCTCTTGACCTGCATACAGGTTTCTCAGGAGACAGGTAAGGTGGTCTGATATTCCCATCTCTTTAAGAATTCACCAATAATCCGCCGGCCGCAGCCTGACACGCCGCGCGGCTCCCCCAGTCTCCCCAGCCGTCTCCCTCAGGCATGGCCCAGGGCCTCGCCTCACTATAGCAGCAGCACAGCACAGCACCCTCGACTTCACGCTCGGCGCCAAAGCTGATGGTGAGACCGTTCTGAAAGGCCTCCAGTCCATTTTCCAGGAGCAGGGGATGACGGAGTCAGTGCACACCTGGCAGGACCATGGCTATTTAGCGACGTACACAAACAAAATGGCAGCTTTGCCAATTTGAGAATTTACCCGCATGGATTGGTGTTGCTGGATCTTCAGAGCTACGACGGCGATGCACAAGGCAAAGAAGTCGATAGTCTTTTGAACAAAGTAGAAGAAAGAATGAAAGAATTGAGTCAGGACAGTACTGAGCGGGTAAAGCGATTACCACCCATAGTTCGAGGAGGGGCCGTTGACAGATACTGGCCCACTGCAGATGGTCGCCTGGTTGAGTACGACATAGATAAAGCGGTGTATGATGAAGACTCACCTTACCAGAACATTACAATTTTACACTCAAAGCAATTTGGGAATATTCTCATCCTCAGTGGGGATGTTAATTTGGCGGAAAGTGATTTGGCGTATACCCGGGCCATCATGGGCAGTGGCAAAAGATTACAGTGGCAAAGATGTACTGATTCTGGGAGGTGGAGATGGGGGCATATTATGTGAAATAGTCAAACTGAAACCAAAGATGGTGACTATGGTAGAGACTGACCAAATGGTGATTGACGGATGTAAGAAATACATGTGAAAAACGTGTGGTGATGTCTTAGACAATCTTAAAAAGGAGACTGTTCTCAGGTTCTAATAGAAGACTGTATTCCAGTACTGAAGAGGTATGCCAAAGAAGGGAGAGAGTTTGATTATGTGATTAATGATTTGACAGCTGTTCCGATCTCCACATCTCCGGAAGAAGATTCCACATGGGAGTTTCTCAAACTGATTCTTGACCTCTCAATGAAAGTATTGAAACAGGATGGGAAATATTTCACACAGGGGAATTGTGTCAATTTGACAGAAGCCCTGTCACTCTATGAAGAACAGCTGGGGTGCCTGTATTGTCCTGTGGAATTCTCGAAGGAGATCGTCTGTGTCCCTTCGTACTTGGAATTGTGGGTATTTTACACTGTTTGGAAGAAAGCTAAACCTTGAAAATCAGTGTCCCCGAGTCATGTGTGCTGCAAATAGCTTTCCTGACCTCTCTATGCTGTACGTGAAATCGAAACAAGTCAGGGATTGATTGTGAATTCCTTCACATTTCCTGTTTTTAATTATTTTTTAATTTAAAAATCAAATGGAAAATCAAATCAAAAAATCAAAAATCAAATTTTTAATTTAAAAATCAATGGAAAATGTATATTTTGATGAACTAGGATGATTAGACAGCACAGTGAAGGCTGCTAAATGCACTGAACCCCTAGAATGTGATTTTTGTTTTTGTTTCTGTTTTTCTGTGTGGGCTTTTTTGTTTTGTTTTGTTTTCATTTTGGTAGACTTTGATTTGGTTGTTTGGAGGCGTGAATATCACTGTTTTCTTCTGGAGGGGAGTTCTTCATGGAGTTTCTTTCCCACCCAAATTGATATAGATATTAAAATTTGGTGCTTATGAGGAAAGATTTTAAAAATGAAGAGCAACGCTTCAATTAAAATTACAAATGAGAAAAAAAAGAATTTACCAATATTGTAAATTGGTAAATATGACTGCAGTCATATTTACCAATTAACTAGCTCTGACCACCGAAGAGAGTTCCAAGTTCTGCTCAGGGACACAGAGGAAAGTGGTTCTTGTTAATCACCTACCACAGCCCCTACAGATGACATGTTTTAAAATATTACAGCCACTAAGGGGCAAAGAACTTGTCAGCAACCACAGACCATGGACTCAGTAATAAATATGGAGGCATTTACCCACGAAAAGATGCTGAGCCTCACTGAGAAGAAAGAGAACACAGGAGAAAGACAAGGCACCTCTGTCTTTCCATGACTGACACATGTTTCAGAGACTGCTGATGCTTGGTCTCATTTCTGCATCAGGACATTGACATTGGCAGCCTCCTCTGCCTGGAATGTTCTTTCTCCTCTGGATATTCACAAAACTTGCTCCCTCACTTCCTTTAAATGTTTATGGAAATGTTTCCTTCTCAATAAAGGTCTACCCTGACTCCCCTAATCTAAAAATTCTCCCCCTCCCCCTTCCTCTCCCCCTAGTGTTCCTGAACCATCTTGCCTTAGCTGCTCTAATTTTTATAGTAATTATCTTTTGTACCACCAACTTTTCTTACCAACTAGCCTGGGACTTTCCTAGTGTTAGCACTAAAGTTCGGCATTGTGGGCAACCTGGACAGTTGGCCACCCTGGGTTTAGTGCTTACTGTTTATCATCTGTCTCCCCACAGAATGGATGCCCCAGGAAGGTAGTTCCCTGCTTCCTGTCTTGGTCACTGATGTATCCCAAGCACACAGAACAGAGCCTGGCAGACAGCTGGCTATAAATAAATACTTGAATGAAGGGACCAGATCCTAGTGGTGGGGATCCAAATAAGGAGAGCTCTGCCAAGGGCTACTTGGCAGAACTTCAGACACTTGTGCTCTTTGAGCCTGCAATTCCACTTCTAGGAACTTCCCCTTCAGGAAAGCTCACAGCTTTGCCCAAGGATGCTCACTGCAGCTCCTAACCACACACTAGACCAGGGTAAACACCCATTAGCTGGAGAATGCTAGAAACTCCTAGGTTCTTATGGAAGATCACAGTGCACGCTGCTGAGGAAGGATGTGTGGGAATGTAAATGTGCAAGTAGTGTGGGAAGGAAAACACCAGATATTCACAGCAGGTACGTGAGGGGTCGTAAATAAGCACGTGAGAGGGGAAGAAGGGCTAGAGCTGTGCTTCCTCCTTTTGCTGCAGTCACTGTGAATTTCCCTCCAAACATGTATTTATTTCATGACTTAATACATATCAACACAAGAAATGAAGGTTCATTTCTAAAGCTAGAAATTTGGGTTTCACTGAGCAAAAGTTAAGTTTCTGGGCCTCCAGCACTTAGCAAAGGAAGGACACCCCTCTCCCAGCCCATCTCCTGCCCATCCATCTCCCAAACTAACTCAAAAGGCCCCATTACTAGGCCACCTCCCGAGTCCTTCTCAGATCTTCCCACTTTTCTCCCACCATGGCTATGACCACCACCCCAGCCCAAGCCACAACCAACTTCCTGCTGAAGTTTTGCTTCCACTCTGGGCCCTCCAGTCAAGTCTCTAACCAGCAGCCTTGAGCTAGAATCACACAAATCCATTCACGTCTCTGGGTCAGAATTCCTCACAGGCTCCCTAGGGCCCTACCAACCATGTCCACCTCTCTCAGCCCAGAACATTCTCCAGTCAGACCTTTCTTTCCCAACTCCTCTGCCCTTCTCTCAGTTCCTCCCATCTCAGGGTTTTCAAAAAATTCTTTTAAGAAAATAACAGCTTTATTGAGATATAACTCACACACAATACACAAAACTTACCAATTTAAAGTGTTTTGGTATACTCACAGAGTCACACATCTATGCCATCACCACACTCAAGTTTAGAGTATTTTCATTGCCCCCAAATCTACCCATTAGACATCACTTTCCCATCCCTCAGCCCTAGACAATCACTCATCTACTTTCTGTTTGCGTGGATTCAACTGTTCTGGACATTACACATAAATGGAATCATACAAATGCAGTCCTTTGTAACCAGCTTCTTTCCCTTAGCACAGTGTTTTGGAGGTTTGTCCATTCTGTAGTAGGTAACAGTACTTCATTCCTTTCTATGGCTGTATTGATCTGACATTGTAAGTACACACCACATTTAGTTTACCGATTCTCCAGGTGTTGAATATGTTGGTTATTTCCATCTTTTGGGTATTACAAACAATATGATATGCATATCTGCACAGCTATGAATATCTGTGTATGACTTTCTGTGTAGACATGTTTCCATTTCTCTGGGGTATGTACCCAGCTGTGGAATTGCTGGGTCATATGGTAACTCTAGGTTTAATGCTTTGATGAACTGCCATACTGTTTGCCAAAGCAGCTACACCATTTTTCATTCCTACCAGCTGTGTGAGGGTTCCAATTTTTCCACGTCTTTCCCAACATCTATTATCTCACTTTTTGATTACAGCCACCCTGGTGGTGTGAGACGATATCTCATTGTGGTTTTGATTCTCCTTTCCCTGATAGCTGATGACACTGAGCATCTTGTCATGTGCTTACTGGCCATTTATCTATCTTTGACCAGCAGCACCATCTCTTCTCAGGTTATTCCAACAGCTCTTCTCTGGCCTCCCTTCCTCTGCCCACATCCCCATGAGCATCCTCCTTCATCCTCTTCTCCACCCAGAAGTCACAGTGAGACCACAGCAGTCCTCTGCTCAAAATCTGGCAGTGGCTCCCTATTCCCTCAGAGACAAGACCACAGGCCTAATCACGGCCTTCAAGGTCCTGCATGATACCCCCTCCCCAACTCCATCCACACAGACATTTCTCTGACCTCATCTCCCCATACTCTCCCCTTGCCCACTCTGTTCCAACCACACTGGACTCCTTTGCAGTTCCTCAAATGTGCTAGACCTCTGCTCCAGCTGTTTCAACTGCCCAAATACAGCTTCCTGATAAGCACATAGCTCACATCCTCCCTTCCTTCAAACTTATGTTCACATGAGACCTGAGTGGTGAGGTTTCCCTGGCCACCTGGCTTAAAATTCATTCCAGCTGGCATCCCACAATCTGGCACCCCCACCCGAACCCCTCCCTGCTTGCTCTACTTTTCTCTTTTTCCACGGCACTTGCTCCCTTCTAACCTACCATGTATTTTATTACCTTTTGCTTCTGTGTCTATTTTCCCTTACCACAGGAAACCCCCAAAAAGGCAAAGATCATAAAAACTTCTTAGCAGAGATGGGGCCTATTGGAATTTCAGGTGTCAGTAAAGGGCAGCCTCCCTGAGGACTGGCCCCAGCTACTACCTGTTTCTGTCAACAAAAGCAGCCCCCTTCACCTGCACATCCACTAGACTGCTCTGGCTAGGGCAGCAGAACCGAGTCAGTTGGGACAGAGATGGGTGGCCTGCAGAATCAAAAACCTTGACTGAGAAGGTTCGCTGAGCCCAATTTTAAGGCTGCGGGCCATTCCTTCCTTCTCCCTCAGGGCCTGTCCATGTCAGGGATCCCCAGCATGTCTCCCACTCGCCCCACCATCAACGTGTTCACTGGCCTGCCTGCTACTGCTCACGGCCCATCAAAGCTTCCAACGGCTCCCCAGGACCTGAACGCTTCAACACACCGCCCACCAGCCTACCAGCTTCCTGGTGGCACCCCAAACAAACCACGCGTGATCCCCTCGCCTCGCCTTTGTACGGGTTGTTCCTTTTTCTGAAGAGCTTTTGCCATATGCAGCCCAGGCAATTCTTCCTCCGACAGGTCAGTGAGAAGCCCTAGCCCTCTCCCCTGCACCCGGGGCCCTGACTGATCGGATCTGTCTTTACCACTGGCCAACGTAATAGGATATACTTACTTGTTTACTGTCTGGCTTCCCCACGAGGTTGTCAGCACCCTGAGCACAGGGATTTTGTCCCTTTTACTCTCAGCTGTATCCCCAAAGCATCCTGCCTGCCAAAGGGCTGTTGCTGTTTAGTGACTAAGTCTTGTCCAACTCTCTGCAACCTCATGGACCGTACAGCCCCAGGCTCCTCGGCCCAGGAGATTCTCCAGATAAGAATACTGGAGTGAATAGCCATGTCCTTCTCCAGGTGATCTTCCTAACCCAGGGATCGAAGGGGAGTCCCTTGCATTGACAGGCAGGTTCTTTACCACTGAGTCACCAAGGAAGGTGCTCAAAAACCCAAAGCATACTGGATAACTGCCAGTGTCCAGAGAGGAACCTCATAACATCCACCTGACCGGGTTGTTTAGAGGTTTCAATGAGATCAGACATGCAAATAAATTACAACAGTGCCTCGGCCAGCAAGCATGAATCAGTAACCATCACTCTCATGAGCACCATCAGTCCTTGTCAGTCGGGTGGACTCCGGAGCTACAGATCAGTCTGACCCCCAACTCCATCTCGTGCCAAGTAGGGGGCCCTGGGCAAGTCACTAGAACCCCTCTTCCATCAGAGTCCTTGCGTGTTAACTGGGCCGGACTTAAGGTGAGGCGTGGGGGGTGCCCGAGTGCGGTCAACCTGCCACACACTGGTTCTGGCTAGGGCGGTGGGAGTCTCTGCATGTTTCTGCCCCAGTTCCAGAAGCTAGCGCGCCACCTGGGGTCTTGTCAGGACCCTCTCTCGAGGGTCTGAGAGACCTTGGCGGAAGCGCTGGGCACACAGTAGCCGAGGAGGCAGGTCAACTCCCAGGGGTCCTGCTGTCAGGGCGCCGACACGTGGCCGCCCAGGGCATGCCGGGCCGGGTCTCCAGACAGGGAAAGGGAGTCCTGACGAGGCCTGGCTGGAGGAAGAACGAGGTCAGTCGCAGGTAAGGCCCGGCCCTCAGCAAGGCCTGAAGGCTCTTCCTTATTAGACACCGTCCTCACGGGAGACTGAGGCCCGGCCGGGGCCAGAGATCACACATTGGAGGGCAAGGCTTCTAAGCCTTCAGCGCCGGGCTGACTGGTCTTGGAACCTCCGCTACACAGCACGCAGGTCACACGTCATTCCCACCACAAAATGGCGCCTGGAAGAAAAACGTACCGCGACGGCCAGCGCCCACCCCCACGACGGGCTGAGGAAGGGGCGCGAATGTCCGCGAACTTATTTGCATACACAAAACCAACAAACTTCATTGGCTGTGAGAGCCTGGGTCCGCGCTAAGCCGAGCCCCCATTGGTCATTCTCCTTTTCTCCGCCCCTCTGGTACCGCCTTCTACGTCAAGGATTGGCCCGCTCGTGTCTCGTGACGCCACTCCACGACTGCGCGTCCCTATTGGTCGGAGTGCCTTCTATCATCCTTTTAAACCCCGCGAGTCCCACCTCCTTTCGCCCCGCCCAGGCTCCACGGCCGACCGTTAGTCGCGTGCGCGATTTCTGGGCATCAGGGCGCGCGCGTACGCAGGCGTCTCATTCAAACAGCCCAATCAGCGTTCGCGTCGCCCTTTACGTCCTCTTCCTTTTTGCTTTCCCCTTCTCCACCGCTCCATTCTCCCAGATCCCTTCCTGGAGCCCTACGCGCCCCGAGTGGCCAGCCCGCCGCGCGCCCCCTCTCCAACTTCTGCCCGCAGTTTGCAGGAAGGGAACGAGCCCGTCGAACGCCGAAGACCGTGCGCGCTGACGTCACGGGTCGAGGCGCCGCGAGAGGGGCCCGTGAGGGGGCGTGGCCTGTAGGCAGATATAAAAGGGTGGCCGTGCGCCGCGGCCGGCTTACTGCGGCCGGTCACCGGGGCGGGTGGAGCTCCTGTGTGGTTCGCGGCGGACGTCGGAGGCTGCGAGGAGCAGAGCGGGGCCGCTGGGGCCTCGTTAGGGCCGCAGCGACAGCAGTTGGGCCCCCCGCCCCGGCAGGCGGCCGGAGAGCGCGGGAAGGGGGCCGGGGGGACCCGCCCCCGGCCGGCTGCAGCCATGGTGAGTGCGGCGCCCAGGCCCGGGAAGGGTAGGCGAGGTACCCCCCCGTAGAGGAAGAGGCGTGGCCTCAGGACCCTCTCGCGGGCGGTTTGAGGGGTTGGAGAGCCCACCTGGAGGTCCGAGGCCTGAGTTGGGCCCAGGGGCCTTCATGTAGGCGGGGCGGAGGGGAAGGCCCGCCCGAGTCCCGGGGAGGGCTCCGGCCTTTTGGGCAGGCCTGTGGGTGTTCCGGGAACAACAACACTCTGCGGCCTCTCCAGGATCGATCTGGGGTTTCCAGGGTGGTCTTGACAAGCTTAGATGGGGGAAAGGGACCTAGGTAGGTAGCGGGCTTACCCAGAATCATTGGAGAGCCTGTGCGGATCTACGAACGAGCTTCTGGGGGAGGTGGAGTCTTACGCAGGAGCTCGGAGATGCTTCCCATTTCTAGTGGATTAGCCTGGGGCTGTCGCCTGAGTCTTCCTGGGTTGGAGGTTCCGGGAGCTCGGGGTGATTGACTGACAGCCCGGGACTCCACCGACTCCTAGATCCTGCAGGAGACTCCAGGCCTTGGCTCTGCCCGTGGCTCACCCGCTTGTCTCCATGCCTAGAACTCCAACGTGGAGAACCTGCCGCCCCACATCATCCGCCTGGTGTACAAGGAGGTGACGACGCTGACTGCTGACCCACCTGATGGCATCAAGGTCTTTCCCAACGAGGAGGACCTTACCGACCTGCAGGTCACCATTGAAGGCCCTGGTGAGTGTGGGAACGACAGGGAGGAGTGCGCTTCCTGGATCTTAGTCACCCCAGAGCCAGGATAGGAGGCTCCCAGTCTAAGTGGATTGCTAGACCCTGGGGGCGCAAGGGGGGCAGAACAGGCACACCTGTTACATTTGTTCCTGGTGTGCAGGGCTGGACACTAGGAGTGACAAATAATTGTGTGCTCTCTCTCCATTAAATGTTGGTGAGAAAAAACTGGAGGCCAAGAGAGCATGTCATGGGTCCTTAGCTTGGCTCTGAGTGTTTCCTCCATCCTGAAGTTGGGTAGGAGTTCTGTGGGATTGGGAGAAGGATGCCAGGTGGGGAGAAGTGTCAGCAAAGGCCCAGAGGGCGGGGTGGACCATCTCAGATTCCTTCCTGTTGGCAGTGTCTGGAGCTCTGGGGACCAAGCAGAGAATAAGCCAGATACAGGCTTGGGGGAGATAATAACCAAACCACTACAGGCAATTGTTTGATCTTGTAGGTTGGTTTAGCATGTCAGTTCACATGCACTACATTTAGGTTATTCAATTTTTACGATTTAAATGAAGAGCATGTAATGAAAAGACCTAGTCTGGAATTGGGTTTGTGGGCAGAGGGTCAGGGAAGGCTTTCTGAGATGGTGAGAAGGTGATTCACCCCATGCTGATGCGGGCTCGGTGGGAGGTGAGGATCCCAAAAGGCTTTTGGCAGTCTTGGGGTGTATTAGATATAAGAACAGAAGAAAAAGGACTGGTGAAGCTTACAGGAAGCAGATCTTTTAGGGTCTGTAGGTCTCTTCAAGAAGTTCAGGAAGGAAGCCCTTGGTGGGTTTAAAGCAGGACTCCACTGTGACTTTGGTGGGAGTTTGGGTGGGGTTGCAGGCTGGAGGCTGGCATCCATCAGGTGAGCGAAGCTGGACTTGGAGGGGGGCTCAGATTTATGGGGGGAACTGGATGGGTTGGACGTGGGGGCTGGAGCACCAAGAACAGCCCTGGGAACGGCTCCCACGGGTTTTTGACCTGATCAGGAGTGAATGAGAGGGCTGTGGCTGCAGCGGGGAGACCTTGGAGTGGGCGGAACTGTCCTGAATCTTGCCTGAGAGACTTCCAAACAGATTTTTTCCGGGGGGCTGAGGGGCCATATATGTCTGTGCCACTTGGGAACGGTGTGCTGTGGCTTCAGTGGGGACTGAGGAGCCTCCTTGGGTGAGGACCACCAGTCGGGTTAGCTCTGAGCTGGGGTGGGGGGGTGCCTGCAGGCCCCTGGGAACCTAGCCCTGTCCTCTCAAGAGCTCGCAGTCTGGGGAAGAAAATGGGGGGTACTTGCCTCACCGACAGACTGGGGAGGCCTGGTTTTGGGGGTGCCTGGAAGACCTGAGCCTCCTGATGCATCCCCTCCTTGCATTCCAGAGGGGACCCCGTATGCCGGAGGCCTCTTCCGCATGAAACTCCTGCTGGGGAAGGACTTTCCGGCCTCCCCGCCCAAGGGCTACTTCCTGACGAAGATCTTCCACCCCAATGTGGGCGCCAATGGCGAGATCTGCGTTAACGTGCTCAAGAGGGACTGGACCGCTGAGCTGGGCATCCGGCACGTGCTTCTGGTGAGTTCTGCTGCACCCAGCCTGGCTCCTGGCCGGCCCAGTCACGTCCAAGCCACAGAGCCTTGTTCCTCTTTAAAACAGTCAATGCTGAAGTGGTGGGGGCCTCCACATGAGAGTCCAGGTTTCCAGCTTTTCTAGAAGGGCAGGCAGCGCCCAGGGAGCTCTGCCATGGGGCGGGCAAGGGCTTTCTGTGGGGATAGTTTTCTGGCAGGTGCGGGCCGAGCGTCTGGTTGGAGAGCCTTTCTGGTGCCGAACAGCTAGTGCAACCATCAGTGCTGTAATTCCGCTGTTCCTCACCCAGGAGTGGCTCTGTGCCCCCGGGACGTCTTTAATTGTCCCTGCTGGGGTGCTCCACCCTTAGTGGGTGGATGCTAGGGAGCTGCTGCCCCTCCTGCCACAGGCCTGCCCCTTGGAGAGCCATGCCCGCCTGCCCCCCAGGTGGGGCCCCAGGGTCCCTGTGGGCCTCTTAGAGCATGGAGGTCACCTGGTGCCTCTCCCCACCTGCCTCACCAGGTAAAAGTTTTTTAAAAACCTGAATTCTAATGAGCCCCTGGGGCAAACAGTAGGGAGGACGGGGAGTTGGGGTTTCCTGCAGGGCACGGGGAGGGTTGAGCACCAGGGTAAACCGACCCCAGACCTGTTCCTCCTCTCCCTGGAGTGTTGCTAGCGGCTGCCAGAGAGACTGCGGGTGAGCTCACCGAGTGCACGCGTG
>SJXQ01012724.1:187427-199037 GCA_006408695.1 Aepyceros melampus
GTGCCCGCGTGCCCACCGGGTGGTGAGTGTGGTCTGCCGGGCCAGTACCTGGGCTCCCCTGTCCCGGCCGGAGCCCTGATGGCGGGGCAGTGTGGGGTCTGAGAGGCAGGTCTGGCGCGCCCCTGACCCCGGCCCTCTCCCCACAGACCATCAAGTGCCTGCTGATCCACCCCAACCCCGAGTCGGCCCTCAACGAGGAGGCGGGCCGCCTGCTGCTGGAGAACTACGAGGAGTACGCAGCCCGCGCGCGCCTGCTCACCGAGATCCACGGCGGCGCCGGCGGGCCCAGCGGCGGGAGGCCTGAGCCCGGCCGGGCCACAGCCAGCGGGGCGGCGGCCTCCACTGCTGACCCCACAGCTTCGGGGGGCCCAGCGGGGGCTGAGGGGCCCATGGCCAAGAAGCACGCGGGTGAGCGAGACAAGAAGCTGGCAGCCAAGAAAAAGACGGACAAGAAGCGGGCACTGCGGCGCCTGTAGTGGGCTCTCTCCCCTCCTTTCCCACCTGACCCGACTCTGTCTCTAAGTTATTTAAATTATGGCTGGGGTGGGGGAGGGCATGAGGGCACTGGGACCTGGATTTGTTTTTCTAAATAAAGTTGGAAAAGCAGTTCTGCGCCTCCACCGCTGGGCTGTGAGCAGCGGGCACCCCGGCCCGTCTGGGGTGCAGTGGTCAGTGGGGCCTGGCCCCGATCGCTCCTGACCTTGTCCTGAAACAGGCACAGCGGACTGGTGGGGTCTGGCCAGGTGGCGGGTGCGGGCCCCATGTGTCTACCCTGCTCTGGGTTCTTGGTCCAGCTCTGGCTGCAGAGCGTGCTCTCGGGGGCCTCTGATCTCCTGCCAGGCCTCACGACACTGGTTTCGTGGTGGGCAGGTCGCTGCTCAGGTCTCAGGTGAAGCTGACAAGGCCCACTCCGTTCTCGGGTTCTCTCCAGGCTTCCATTCCTGGGTTGTGGGCCTGGGGCTGTCCTCAGCTGGAAGCTGCTAGGGTCCTCACCCCATGCCCCTGATTTGTGGCTGACCTGGCCTTTGGCAGGGCCTAGTTGTTTAGATGCAGCTGTTTGCTGAGCCCTGGGGGAAAACTTGTCTGCAGGAGCTTGTCCCAGCCAGAAGAGGGGTTGGTCTGGGTCATGGCCCTCCTCCCTGCCCAGTTTCCTCAAATGCTGGAGTGCAGAGTGGCAGTCACTGCACCTGTGGGCGGCTGTGGAGGGCCAAGGTGAGGCCGCAAAGCCTGGTTCAGCAGGGAGCCGCTGGTTTAGCAGCCTGAAGGCACAGAGGGGGACGCCATCAGGTTCTGCATCAAAAAGCACAAAGAGAAATGGCCTGACAGAGACTGGTATGCCAACTTTCAGACTGGAAGTAGCAGACGCGTTCATCAACAGATGAGTAAGGAACTGTGCAGTCACTCAGCAGAATATGATTTAAATACACAGAACGCTGTGTGAAGCCATGTACAAGTAGAAAATATTTGGTTCCACTTCTGTGAAATTCTAGATGGCAGCCAAAAGCGGATCCTTGGCTGGCTGATATCAGGGAGGATCAAGGACACAGAGCCTTGGTGATGAGCACATTGCAGATAGCGGTTACCGTGGGGCTCACATGGCTGCATAATTAAGTGAACGTGTATATTTAAAATCGGTGTATTGTACTCTGTAAAGTACATCTCAGAATTTGATGTAATTTAAATCAAGGAATTCTGTTCAGTGGGAAAGATAGTTAAGACACAACGGAAAAGAAATGTAAATGTGTGAAGAGCTCCTACAGGTCAGTAAAAATGTGAACGCAGAAGCTCTTGCACAAACACGTCACAAAAGGGGGAATCCCAGCGACTACCAGGCAAACAGACGAAGATTCCCACCATCACAAGTGATGGGAAAGGCACAGCAGAAGCCCGAGCTGACCCCACTAGACCTGGCAATGCCAAGTGCAGGGCCACGGACGCTCTCCCAGTCCACGGTGCACCCTTGGCAGGAGTGGGAAGTAAGTCACATGGAGACGCGCTGGAAAGGCCGGAAGCACGAGCATGTCATTACTCAGCACTCGCACACCCACGAGCTGCAAAGCCACATTTGTCCCAAGTTGCAAGCAGCATAAACATGCCTGCATACAGTTGAGCAATACTATGCAACACAAGAGCAGTGGGCCATCATTCCCAGCAGCATGGGAAAGCTTGCCATCAGCCAAACAAGCAAGTTTCAGGAGACCCCCAGTCCGAATGCCATCGCGTGCAGTCCCAGAACCATCAAAACCAAGCTCTGCTGATAAACACATACCTTGGTGGTCACGCTGTGTTTGAGAGCAAGAAGATTGTTTCCCTAAGCCTCAGGATACTTACTGGTTACCCCTAACCAGCAACGAGCCCAGGAGCAAAGCATAAATGTGTAAATGTGTGCTTTTCTGTGCATCTGCTGGATTTCAGAATTTTAAGAACATGAAGGGAGGGAGGTGGGAGGGGTGTTCTGGATGGGGAACACATGTGCGCCCATGTGGCAAAAACCACTACAATATTGTAATTAGCCTCCAATTAAAATTAATTTTTTAAAAAGACAAAACACACAAAAAGAACATGAAGAAGCACATTATGAGAGATGGACCAGTCTCCAAAACATATTACGTAAGAAAGAGCAACATGCCAACACTGTATAAAATATGCTACCATTTCTCTTTTTAAATTTAACCAGGTGACATTAACACCTGCAAACACTGTCCCAAGAAAGAAGAGCCTGGAATACCGTGTGCATGGTACCCATTCAAAATGCAAAGTCTTGACTTTTTAAAAATTTCAAAGATAACGAAGTTTCACTAGAACGGCTCCCTCAAACTCCCATCTCCCCAACACCCAACTACCTATTCAGAGACAACCAGTGTCAGAGGGTTTTCTTGTATTTTTCTGAGGAAATTCTATGGGAATGCAAGCCAATTTAAGCATGCTGTTTAGTCACTAATTCTCGTCCGACTCCGTGACGCCATGGACTGTATGTAGCCCACCAGACTCTTCCATCCATCGGATTTTCCAGGCAAGAATACCGGAGTGGGTTGCCCTTTCCTTCTCCAGGGGATCTTCCTGACCAGGAATCGAAGCTGCATCTCCTGCATTGGTAGGTGGGTTCTTTACTACTGAGCCACCAAGAAAGCCCCCCAAATTTAAGCATATGTTCTTTTTATTATTTATATTTTGGGGCCATCCCACACGGCTTGTGGGATCTTAGTTCCTTGGCCAGAGATTGAACCTGTGTCCTCGGCAGTGAAAGCGCAGAGTCCTAACTGCTGGACCAGCAGAGGAAGTCCCCTAACACCTGTGCTCTTACGTCCACTGTCTCGTTTGTGTATACCTGGCAGTGACCTGCATGCGGCATGTCACACCTGGGCTTTTGGACTTAGCATGTCTGGCTGGCCGGCCTGTAGCACCCAGCCCTTCCATGCCCTCAGTCACGCCCCAATGTATGGCAAAACACCCAACAACACTGGAAGAAATGACCTCGGTGCATGGAGCCCGGGGCACACAAGAAGTCTGCAGTCACCCTTTTCTGGGACATTCTTGTGCCAGAGGGTACATCCGTGTGTAACTGTACAGATACTGCCAAATCGTCCCCTGAGGGTTTGTACTGCTTGACACTGCCAGCAACCTGTGTCCACCCCCACCCCACCCCTGCCCACAGCCTCACCAGCATTGATTTTTATCCAACTTGGGTTTTTTTCTCAACCTGAGAGGCGAACACTTAGTCATCTTTAATAGACTTAACAACAGTTTTGGATTTACACAGAAATTGTGAAGACAGGACGGGGTGCCTCCTGGCTGCGTCTCCTCCGTAAATGCGAAGTTGCTGAAATCAATGTGCTGGTTTGGCTGTGAGAGCCTGGCCAAGGGGCACGAGGACTTCCCTGGCTCTCCAGTGGTGAGGACCCCGTGCTTCCTCTACAGGGGGCGTGGGTCCAATACCTGCTCAGGGAACTAAGACCCCAGATGCCATGTGGCATGGTTGGGTCCCCAACTGGGATCCTGGGCTCCTTGCATGTCTCCAAACCACATGCACATGTTATTTTCATAACAAAAGACTTTAAAGAGCAGGTTTTATTCCAGCAGATGACTACAGAGTAACAAAAGTAACATTTTAAAATTCCTGGACAGGGTAGAGACAGCCTGGAGGAAAACGCGGCACAGGCCACAAGGGCATTCACGTGACTCACGAAGACGGAGCAGCAGGCATCACCACGTGGACTTGCCCCGAGTGCCCTGAGAAAACCAGAGCATTGTTTTGTGTGCAAATAGCTGTAGACAAGGAAAGAGGTTTGTGTTCATTCTGAGTCCATCTGCTCAAGATAAATTGCACCCATTCATACATGCAAGGGAGATCTGCAGACTTGTCCCAGCAGGCCATTTTACAAGCTCTTTGCACATATAACCTCAACGACCCTAGGAAGTAAGGTCTACCGAAGTAGACGTGTCATAGGCACAGAGAGGTCAAGGAACCAGCCCAAGGCTGCATAGCCCAGGAGTGGTGGAGCCCTGAGGTAACCATGCAGACGGAAATTCAATCAAGGCCAGCCTCTCCCTCGACAGGAGGAGGTTTCCAGTGCTGAGTGACCCTGCGTCGGGCAGCTGCCAAGGGTGTGCCCTACACTCAACTCTGCAAACATTCCCTAGGTTACCACTGGACATGACGCAGCACACAGAACCAAGATATCTGCTTCTCACAGCCCCAAGGAATCTGGCACCCAGGCAGCCTGGCCACTGGCACGGGGAGGGGAGTTGGGGGGGCGGAGGTGCCATCTCTGGGCACTTGTCTTCTGCTCTACCCACCCTGGCCCCACGGTCCCCGCTGAGAAGCCAGTAGTCAGTCTGTCCCTCCCTCACGACTTGCTTTTCTTGCTGCTCTCCATATTTTCCCTTTGTCACAGCGTACAGCATTTTTGCCAGGATGTGTATCTGCCCAGCTGGACTGCATGTGTGCTAAGCGCCCACAGCAGCAGGTATCCGGGGCAGACAAGGAGACCCCATCTGACCATCCGCTGCCACGCGCCACAGCGGACGCCCAAGGCTGCATGCCTCTGGCCTGCTGGGCTAAACACTCACTGGGGTGGGTGTGTCCGGGACCAAGGCTCACTGTGGGCAACAGCTCCCATAGAACAGCGAGGCTCAGTGAGAGGCTGCCGGGTGGTGGCGGTGGGGGGGCCATCGGCTGCCTCTCCGTGGAGTGGGACAGGAACTGTGGGAGAGCTCTGAGCAGGTGTTAAGTCACCGAAGTTCCACCTGAACTACAGACACTGCCCCACCAGGGTTGAGAACATATCTGGGGAGGAAGGTTTTGGCAGGAAGGGTTCCTGATCACGTCCGCTGACTGAGGAAAGATGGAGCTCCTGATCCCAGCACAGAGCTGGGGCAGGGGAGGGGGGACGGGGGCAGGATGGCTGGCACACAGTAGGTACACCAGGAACATGCCAGGAGCCATGACGTGAGTAACTGTTATTCATCCGAGCCTCACTCTCTACACCTGTAAGCTGGGGATGTCTGCTCCAGGGGGTGTCTGGGAGACACCACTCGAGTGTGCATGCACTTTCGTGTACACACACACATGCATGGCAAGAGGTCCACCGTTACCGACAGCTAGTTAACACACCTAATGTCCCCCGGTCATTCATCAACCTCAATTCTAAGAGGCACAGAAAGGGGCACTCACTTGCCCAAGATCACACGGCTAGAAACAGCCGGAAAGAGCCAGGGAGGCACCCAGCTGTGGTGCTACATTCTGGTTCTGACAGACACCAGGAAGCCAGCAGATCCGACTTCAGACCCAGCAGACAGACCCTAGAGACAGCTGCGCTCCTGGGCAGGCTGGAGGCGGCTCTGCCGCAGAGCGGAGCAAGGAGAGCCGAGGGGAGTGGGGGCAGGCATCTGCTATGAGGCAGCAGGTGAGGTCAGGGCTGTTCGGCCGGAGGGCTCACTCCCAGTGCAGCAGGAGGCAGTCGGCTGGCCAGGCGGGCTCCTAGCCAAGAGGCTATGCAAGGATGTGGCCGTGGAAGGAAGGCAGCCTGCCTTCCCCTCTGCCGCTGGGGACAGGGCCCCACAGGGTCCTGGACTCAGGAGCTGCCTGGTGCCCCTAAAGGCAGGCTCCCTTCCCAGATGGGCACTTGGCCCGAACCAAAGGCCAAGGAATGAGTGGGCCCTGCCCACCCCTAAGTCCCAAGATCCTCAGTTCACACCTGCAGGGTCCCCGGGGAGACTGTGAGCTGCCAGGACCCTCAGCTGAGGGCAGGGTCAGTCTGCACCCCTCCTCCCCACCACAGCTCCTACTGGGGCTTCCAGACCACCCCAGATAACAGTCCACAGCCAGGGTCCCAGACAGCACACATGGCACCTTCACAGGCCACAGAACTACCCGAACAGGAGGTGCGCTGAGCCTCCGTCCAGATGCCAACCCCTCGGGAGAGAGACTACTCAGAGACCAGAAACTTCCACATGTCTATCCTGAAGTTTCAGCATCCACTGGCAGCGCGTGTTGGTGTGATGATTACAGGTTTTACTTCACGTGCAATTCCTAGTCTCCCGAGTGTTTGAATGTGCACCAACCACCAGACAGGCAGAAATGCTGAGCCATGGACTCAAGGCCCCCCGCCTGGAGCTGGCCCTTCAGACCCAAGATGCTGGTGAACCTGTATGGTGCTGACAGTCCCTGGGGTACAGATGGGAGCAGGGACAGTCTTGCGGCTGCACAGAAGACACAGGTGGAGGGAGCAGCTGACAGCTTTATTGCTCTGGGGAGGGGAGGCTGGAGGCTCAGGAGCTCTTGGTGGGGCGGCTCGGCTTCCTCTTCACCATCACAGGCTTCTGGCTGCGCAGGATGGCACTGGCTCTGCGGATGGCGGCCTGTAGGCGAGGCGGGCTCAGGTCACCTCCCTGGGAGCCTGTGCCCTCCACCTTGTGTTCCCAAAGCACAAGTCCGGCTCCACAGTCAGGAGAGGACCACCACTTGCAGCACCGCCCAGGTGCCCCGGGCCCCTGCCCGCCTCTCGGGTCCAGCCCCGCTCACCATGCGCAAATCCGGGCGGTACTTGTTCTTCCGGATCATGTGCCGGATGCTGCTGAGGGTGGCCCGGGCATTCTTGTTGATGGTGGTCCGCACGTAGGAAGTGGCCGGCTTGCGCTGGCCTGGCGGGGGAGGGGAGAAGGGGGGCCCCAAGAGTCAGAGGGAGGGTCTGGAATGTCGACGCCCACACCTGTTCTGAGGGCAGAATCCCACCCAGGGAGCCCAAGTGCCCAGGCCGTGTGAGTGCGGGAGGCTGCCTCCTCTCCCAGCTTCACTTAGGGGATAATCACAGGGATGACCACAGGCCAGGCCCTGCACTGGTACAGGCGTCTCCTCCCTACCTCAGCCTGGAGACAACCCTGCTCAGCTCAATGGACAAAAGGGAGACTCTCACGTGTAAGGTCGCATGTACACAGCAGTCGTCTGAACCCAAGTGAGGGGGGCACTTGGCACCACACGAGCCAGGTAGTGAGTGCTCCCCAGAAAGCAGCTCTGCTCCTCTCACGTCCACACCCTCCCGGGCCCAAGATACCAGTCTGGGCAACAAGAGTCCAAAAGGCCGAGCTCTGAGGCCTGGCCCTGATCAATGAAGGGTGATCTGGAGCCACAGGAGGGACTGGAGGAGGAAGGGCAGTGAGGGATGTGTGTGTGTGCATGTGTCTGGGTGTGTGTGCCGAGCACCCGCCCCTCACCTGCACCAAGCTAGAGTCTGCTCTTTATTGCCCAGGCAGGATGGCAACGAAACCCCGCCTTTACTGTGCCTCAGAGCTCATGGGGTCCTGGCTGCATCCTGTGCCTCTGGGTGCCCCCAAGAAGCCCAGGACCCCATACCACACTGGAGGTTTGATGTTAGCCTTCGCTGACCCCAGAAGGGAGCCCACATTACCTCCTCAGGTCAATCCAGTTTCTGACAGCCCAGAAAGAGCCACCAACAATCCAACAAGGCAAAGCAAGGTTTTGGGGACCCAGCAGCCCAGAACAGGGTTCTCAAGAGTGTGGGAATCTGGGAAGCCTAACAGCATAAGCAACTGGCTGACCCTGGACTGCACTCTTGGGAAGAGAGGCTAACCCTGTCCCCGTGAGACCATGAGGCAGCAGCTGTGGTCGGTGCTGTCACTGAACACGACGAAGAGGTCAAAACCCACAGAGAAATCATTAGGGACCTGGAAAAACTCATTCCTATCTCATAAAACCCAGTACCCATTTAAAAACAAGTGTTGAAGGTGTGTTACACTAACTCAGCTGTTGTCCAGAAACCCCTCCTCCCCTTGACCCCCCTCTAAAAGTCCAAAGAGCAAGTCTGGGGGGGAAACCAGTTTATGGGGGGAGGGGCTTGCTGAGACCTCCTTCTGAGCTCCCCCAGCCACAACTCGAGTCTAACCACTGCTTCAGAAGCTTCACTTCCCACATGTAGGAACTAATGGTCGGTCCCTCATCTGTTTGCCTCCGTTCCCCCACTTCTGGAGAGACTAACGCCCACCTCCACCTGGGGTGCTTCAGGGATTTACTCTTTAAACATCATCAAACAGCGGCAATTTTATAGTCCTGACTCAGGTCCTATTAATTTCTCCACTTTTCAGATGATGAGCTCGTATAACTGGCAGGCTCGCTTGGAAGGAACCAGCCTCCCACGCAAACACCCCGAGCCCAGGAATCCTGATTCAACAGCACAAGCACCGACCCTGAAAAGCCACAGCCCCCTGCCCGGATGGGGGTCAGTTGCCTTGGCCCAGGCAGAGTAAAGCCACAGCCCCCTGCCCCGGATGGGGGTCAGCTGCCTGGGCCCAGGCAGAGTAAAGCCACAGCCCCCTGCCCCGGATGGGGGTCAGCTGCCTGGGCCCAGGCAGAGTAAAGTCTCACCGGATCTCCGCTTCATCACCACCACGACTCCTTTGCCGTCCGCCGCCGGCTCCACACCCACGGTCTTGCGGTGAATGAGCCCATTGTAGCGGAAGGAGTTGCGCGCTTTCAGGTTATTCGGCTCCTGGGAACGGGAACGCATCGCGGTCGTGAGGGGCGACAGTGCAGGCCCCTCCCTCCGACCGACGCGCCGGGGCCCCACTTACGGTGCTGTACGTCTGCTTGTTCCTCTTGATCAAGAAGCTGGAGCAGTTCCGCACGACCATCCACTGAAGATGCGCGGACATGGCGGCGACTGCGGGGAAAGGGGCGCGGGGAACGTCACGGGAGCAGCAGGCAGAAACCTGACCACAGAAAGGGGCGTTTTGCGGGGTCGGAGGGAATGGAGGGGGGGACACCACGTGGGCCAAGGGCGCCTAGCAGTCTGCCAGGCGGGGCTGAGCGGCCTAAGGCGGCGGGCTGAATTCAGGCGGCCGACACTCACTACAGGGGACGGGGCGATGAGAACCCAGAAACCTAAGGCGGCAGCGCCGGGGAGCAGCCAAGAACGAGAGGGGCGCGGTGAGAGCGACCACGCCGGGGCACAATCACGGGCATCGGGCACGAGAGGCAGGCACGCGGGAGGAGCAAGAGGCCTCCACTCACCTCCTCTCGGTGCGGCGGCCGGAGACGGAAAGAGGCACGCCGGGGGCGGGGCGACGCCTTTAATACCGACACGCATTTCCGCTTCCTGTCTGGGCCCGCGCGTGCGGCCGGCCAACCCCGCCTCCGAGGCAGCTCGTCAACGTTCGGCTATTTCCGCCAGCCAGTCGCCAAGCGTTCGGGGCCCTTCGGAAGCCTTGCGCTAGGGAGGGCCCTTCCTGTGTCCCAGGACCTCCACGGTCGGGTTTCCGAACAAGCCTCGCTCCCGAGGGCCCCAAGCCCCCTTCCTCAGCGGCTTCCTTCCAGCATGGCCACCCAATGCGTGGCACAGTGTGGTGGTCAGTACACATCTGCCTGATAAGTGAACCTGTGAGTGCGTGAACTATTTAAGCCTGGTTCCAGGGACTTCAAGGGCCTCCAGCTGCTTCGTAGACCGTCGGCTATTCCCGACGGAGGCAGCAGGCCCGCTCGGACGTTTTCGGAACTCTCCGGAAACCCCTTCGGAAAGAGGGCCGCCTTCCGTCCTCTTGCCCCATTGCCCACTTCGGATCGCTTCGGAAACACTCGGCCTCCATTCGGCCACCTTCGGAAAGCTTCGGCTATCCCCGGGAGCCCCTTCTCTCAATTCGCCCTCCCCCGGCCCCTCTTCAACGCCTGAACTCTGAGTTTAGAGAGAAGCTGGACGGAGCGTTCTCGCGTCCACCACCCTCGGGGGACGTGGATTTCCTCTAAGGGCGAGTTGTGTTGGAGGAGAGGAGGTTTGCCTGCGAAACCTCTGGTTCCCTTAGAGCTTCCATTCCCGTTCCCCCTCTTCCCTGTGCCTTGCGGCCTGGCGCCCCATTTCCACCAGCACCGCTCACGGCCGTTACACTTTATGAATCTTTTCCTTTCTGTTGTCAGGGTCCTCCTTAAGGGGAAGGAGCCTCGCCTGATACATCTCTCTTGCAGCCTGGCTAGCACAGGGCTTGGCGAGACTCCCGAAGTGAACAGAAGGAATGACAGAGCCTTATGTCACCTCCATCAGGACAACTCGTGATTATGTCCAGGAACTCCTCGAGGGCAGAGGCTTTGTCCATCTCCTTGCCCTTGGACTTCGCCCCTAATGAGTCCCGACAGTCCCGAGGCCCCAGGAGAAAATCTGAGCAAACAGGGACGTTGGGGTTTGCCTTGCTCCTTCCATTGGAGTGCTCTAAATCTGATGGTGGCGACAAAGTTCCTGTGAGTCGGATCCACCGTTCTGTCTCTCTGGACCACACAGGCGACCTCGGCAGGCAGGCAATAAGTGCCCACTCCCATCCCTTAAGGCGCCCTGACTAACGATCCCCTGCTTCCTCCTGAGGGCCCAGGGCTTTGTCTGATCCTTGTTTTTTGACCCCACCTGTCCCCACCGCGGGGACCAGTGCCCAGGAGGCGCGGGAGGCAGGCAGAGAAACAATGCCAGGGCTCCCTCCCCCCCGCGCCTTATGGTGCCTCCGTCAGAAAGTCCTGAATTTGGACCGCGTGCGGCTTCAGACTCCTTGAGGACGCGGGGGGCCCGGGCCACACTAACCTGTGCGCCCAGCCGGCCCCAGCATCGGCTCCTGAGGGCCAGGGCGCCCCTGGGCCGGGCCCTTCCACACCCGGCCCAGCCCAGGTGACCAGGACAGCGCCGGGCATACCTGGCGCAGAACCCTGACCCCGCCCCGGACCGCACCCGGAACGCGGAACGCGCTCTCCGCGGTCAAAGCCAGCCATGGCGGCGGCGCCGGCCGTGTGCACCTCGCCGGGGACCCCGCCGAGCGGTGCACCGTCCCCGGCGGCCGGCGCGCCGGGGCTGGCGTCCGGCCTGGGCCGCTGTCGGATGGCGCTGCTGCTGGCCGTGGCGCTGGACGTGGCGGGCATGGCGGCGCTGCTGACCGGCGTGTTCGCGCAGCTGCAGGTGCGCGGCCGCGACTTCGGCGACCTGCTTATCTACACGGGCGCGCTGCTCGTCTTCCTGAGCCTGCTCGGCTGGATCCTCTGGTACACCGGCAACATCGAGATCTCGCGCCAGGAGCTCGAGCGCGACTATGGCCTGAGGCCCTCGGCGCTCGCCCGCCTCGCGCGGA
>SJXQ01012724.1:236920-248634 GCA_006408695.1 Aepyceros melampus
GCGGCTGGGAAAGGGGGCAGAGACCCGAAGGCTGGGGAAAATTAAAGAGGGGGCGCTGCGGGACGGTACTGAAGCTGCAGAGGGGCGAGGGGGTAAAGGCAAAATGCGGACACCACAGGGAGGGAGCCAGGGCAGGGAGAAGGCCCGGGCTGCCCGCGAGGAGGCTTAGGGACCCAGCGAGGACCCCAGGAAAAGCCAGTCGGGAGACCAGGGGTCCAGCGAAAGCAGAGAAGGACCTGGAGGCCCAGGGAGGGTCCTGGGAAGGTGGAGGGGGCTGTCCAGGGGTTCCACAACGGGGTTGGAGAAGCAAGCGGGGCCAGGGGGAGTCCTGGGGCCCCAGGAAGGAACCCTGAAGAGCCGCGAGGAGCACGCCCGGGCTCTAGGGTAGGGCCTGGGGAGGCAGTGAGAACCCAGGTTAAAGGGCTGAGGTGCTGAGGAAAACGGGGGGAGCAGACGCGGGCCTGGGGAAGACCTCGGCGGGGTGGTTTCCAGGGGCCTGGGCGGGCGGCGAGGGTGCAGGGGACGCGCCTGAGGGCCAAGGACGGGAGTGCAGCGCCAGAGGGCGAGCTGAGGGTCCAGGGAAGGGCCTGCAGCGCGAGAGCGGGGACTAGGGCAGGAAGCACGGGAAGGGGCTGGGCGCGAGCAGCCTGAGGCTCGCCCAAGGGCCAGGAGACGTGGGCGCCTGCACACGAGGAGGGGCGGGCGGGCCGGGGGACAGAAGGGGCTGGGGGCGACCGGGAGCCAAGGCGGCGCGGGGCGGGGGCCAGGAGGGGCTCAGAGGTTGGGCCCCGCGCCGCCCCTCACCCGCTTCTCCTCCTCCTCCTCAGGCGCCCGCGCCGCGGCTGCCACCACCTCCCACAGCCTCCTCCAGCTCTCGTCAGACCGGGTCGCCGCGCCTCCAGTTAGCCCCGCCGGGCCCTCCCCGCCACGGCCACTACGGCCTCCCATTGGCCAACGTCTCCGCCATTCTTCACTTGCCTGGAAGCTTGCCCCGCCCCCATTGGTCAGGCTCCGTTCTGCCCGCCCCTATCACCCCCCTTCGGTGCCCCTACAGAACCCCGCCACGCCCGCGCTGCCGTCAAAGCGCCGCCAACTGCACCTAGTGGCTGCCACCCCTGTCCCTCCGCTGCTGCCATGGAGACGTATCCCCGCCCACAGCCAGAAGTTGACGCTCTCATTGGCCGAAAGCGCTGTCGCTCCGGGAGAAACTCGGGTTTGGGTCGGGTTATTTGGGTACAAGAGGAAAGAGGGAGGGTTCCGTCGGCTACAGAGCCCGAGTGTGATTGGTTGGCCTTGGAGCGACTCATGCTCCCATTGGCTAAGGTCTCCGCCTATCACTGTTAGGGTAACGCCCTCCCTATTCTTTGGCTCTGGCGAAACCTTCGGCCACCAGAGGGAGAAAGCAGGAAAGCCACCGCGGACCAGGCAAGGGGGTGAATGCGCGCGCACTTCTGTTCTCTCTTTCCATCCCCCTTACCCCCAACTTGGCTGGACCTGCGGTTGCCAAGGCGACAAAACTTTACTGACAACCCTGCCGGGTACAAAGGGCTTTTCCTTTCCTTCCCCGCTCTAGATCACCTTCTCGTCCCCCATAAACCCTGTTTAATTTTGAGTAACCACAATAACACTCTGTGGGTGAATCGATCAGAAAGACGGAAGTGGGGGCTTTGGAGAAAGCCCTGCCTCATGGGGCGCTCTCCTGGAGCACCCCCCCCCGACGCCCCCAATAGGGATCACCCTCCTGCTACAATCCTAGAAGCAAACATAATTAGCAATTTATCATAATTACGCTCAGAATAATAAGCCCTACAGTTGGAGCAGGCGGTCTTTGTTTTGTTGACTGCTAAATATTCTGTGCTCTTGGAACAATGTGTAGTATGGAATAGGTGCTTCGTTAATTTGTGCTGAAGGAATAAATGTATGAAGCTGGTTTCTGCAAACAGTCCTTCTGTGACTGTGGAGAAGTGGCTTGCCCTCTACGGGCCTCAGGCTCACATCTATAAAATGAGAACCCCTCTTTGAAAGATCTTCCTGAACACCCTCCCAGGGTCTTTCATCTGTGCTTCCAGGCTCTCACCCTCTGTTCTTACTGTCCCTTTCCCAACTAGGACTTAACCTCAGATCTGAGACACCCCCACCTTAGGCACATTCCCCCCCACCACTTCCGCCAAGGATGGCTTAGACAGTAAAAGAATTCCCCTGCAATGCGGGAGACCTGGGTTCGATCCCTGGGTTGGGAAGATCCTCTGGAGGAGGGCATGGCAACCCACTCCAGTATTTTTGCCTATAGAATCCTCAGGGACAGAGGAGCCTGGCGGGCTACAGTCCATGGGGTCGCAAAGAGTCGGACACAACTGAGCGACTAAGTGCTACTTACAGCATCTTCACGTAGGGGAGTGCTATACAGCAGTGAAAGTGAGTGACCCAGCACTCGGTATATCAGCCGGGACAATCCCAAAACCTGCTGCTAGTTGCAGAAGTTGACAGAGTCGAATGCATACGGTTAAAGAAAAAACAAAACAAAACAAAACAAAACAAAACAGGAGTTGTGTGTGGACATGTAATAAAATGCAAAGTTGCCTGGGTAGGTCATGGGGTTGGGGGTGGAAGGTGCCCTAGTGGCGACCCCTGGGGGAGAGCGGAAGGAATGCAGTCAAGAAAGCTGCTCAGGATATTCTTACCTGCAATTATTTTTTCTAAGCTGGCAGGTGGAAGCTGTGAATTCACTATATTCTCTGTTTTTTCCTACATGTCAGAAATATTTCATAATGCAAATAAAATTTTGACCCACGATTGCCACTTCCAGGGTTTTATGCTAAAGAAATAATGGGAAAGTGTTAGAGTATTTAAAGATGTTTGTCTCAGCATTTGTTGAAAAAGCAAAAAAATAGGAAAAACTGTAATGTCCAACTGTAGGACATTGGTCTGACTGATTACAGCATACCCTAAGATGCAAGAACAGCAATACCTAATAGTTAACTGAGCTCTTAACACATGCCAGTCACTTTGCAAATAGTCCTTTGCATGTGAGCTAAGTCTCTTCAGTCGTGTCTGACTCTGCAAGGGTAGGCTCAGTTCAGTTCAGTTCAGTCGCGCAGTCGTGTCCGACTCTTTGCGACCCCATGAATCGCAGTACGCCAGGCCTCCCTGTCCATCACCAACTCCCGGAGTTCACTCAGACTCACGTCCATTGAGTCTGTGATGCCATCCAGCCATCTCATCCTCGGTCATCCCTTTCTCCTCCTGCCCCCAATCCCTCCCAGCATCAGGGTCTTTTCCAATGAGTCAACTCTTCGCATAAGGTGCCCAAAGTACTGGAGCTTCAGTTTTAGCATCATTCCTTCCAAAGAAATCCCAGGGTTGATCTCCTTCAGAATGGACTGGTTGGATCTCCTTGCAGTCCAAGGGACTCTCAAGAGTCTTCTCCAACACCACAGTTCAAAAGCATCAATTCTTCTGCGCTCAGCCTTCTTCACAGTCCAACTCTCACATCCATACATGACCACAGGAAAAACCATAGCCTTGACTAGACGGACCTTAGTCGGCAAAGTAATGTCTCTGCTTTTGAATATACTATCTAGGTTGGTCATAACTTTTCTTCCAAGGAGTAAGCGCCTTTTAATTTCATGGCTGCAGTCACCATCTGCAGTGATTTTGGAGCCCAAAAAAACAAAGTCTGACACTGTTTCTACTGTTTCCCCATCTATTTCCCATGAAGTGATGGGGCCAGATGCCATGATCTTCGTTTTCTGAATGTTGAGCTTTAAGCCAACTTTTCCACTCTCCTCTTTCACTTTCAACAAGAGGCTTTTTAGCTCCTCCTCACTTTCTGCCATAAGGGTGGTGTCATCTGCATATCTGAGATTATTGATATTTCTAAGCCATCTCATCCTCGGTCGTCCCTTTCTCCTCCTGCCCCCAATCCCTCCCAGCATCAGGGTCTTTTCCAATGAGTCAACTCTTCGCATAAGGTGCCCAAAGTACTGGAGCTTCAGTTTTAGCATCATTCCTTCCAAAGAAATCCCAGGGTTGATCTCCTTCAGAATGGACTGGTTGGATCTCCTTGCAGTCCAAGGGACTCTCAAGAGTCTTCTCCAACACCACAGTTCAAAAGCATCAATTCTTCTGCGCTCAGCCTTCTTCACAGTCCAACTCTCACATCCATACATGACCACAGGAAAAACCATAGCCTTGACTAGACGGACCTTAGTCGGCAAAGTAATGTCTCTGCTTTTGAATATACTATCTAGGTTGGTCATAACTTTTCTTCCAAGGAGTAAGCGCCTTTTAATTTCATGGCTGCAGTCACCATCTGCAGTGATTTTGGAGCCCAAAAAAACAAAGTCTGACACTGTTTCTACTGTTTCCCCATCTATTTCCCATGAAGTGATGGGGCCAGATGCCATGATCTTCGTTTTCTGAATGTTGAGCTTTAAGCCAACTTTTCCACTCTCCTCTTTCACTTTCAACAAGAGGCTTTTTAGCTCCTCCTCCTATCCTCAAGGGATAGGCTATTAGCCCATTTTACAGATGAGCAGACTGAGGCTTTCCGAGGGGATGTAACTGACCATGAAATCATAGAGCTTGTACTCTCAGCCCCTACTGCTACATTGCACAGATAGGATCCAGCTTGTTCTCCACCCACAGATGACATGAGACACCTTGGGAAAAGAATAAATCACTGACACATGCTACAACTTGGATGAGCCTTAAAAGCATCATACTGGGTAAAAGGAGCCAGACACAAAAAGTCACATATGAAGTGATTCGATTTCTATGAAATATCCAGAATAGACAGAAAGACAGAGAGACAGAAAGCAAATTCGGGGAATTCCCTGGTGGGCCAGTGGTTAGGACTCTGTGCTTCCGCTGCAGAGGGCACAGGTTCAATCCCCAGTCGGGGAACAAAGATCCCAAATGCCACATGCAACAAAACAAACAACCAAACAAAACCCCCAAACAGGTCCATGATTGCCCCCGGCTGGGGAAGAGAATAGGGAGGGGCTGATATCAGATGCGGGGTTCCCTTTTCTGGATGAAGAAGTTCTGGAACTGGAGAGGAGTGATGGTTGCCAAGTGCCGTGCGTGTGCAAAATGCCACTGAATTGCATACTTTCAAATAGTTAAAACGGGGCTTCTTGGAGGCCCAGGGGCTAAGACTCTGGCTTGTAATGCAGGGGACATCGGTTTGATCCCTGATCCGAGAAGATCCCACACGCTGCGGAGCAACTAAGCCCAAGCGCCACGACTATGAAGACTGCTCTGGAGTCTGAGAGCGACAGCTACTGAGCCCACGTGACGCAGCTCCTGAAGCGCGCTCCACGAGAGCCGGTGCTCCACAGCAGAGAAGGCACCGCAGCGAGAAAATGGAGCCCTGCGCAAAGAGCGGCCGCCGCTCTCAGGCAGCTAGAGAAGAGCCTGCGCGGCCAAAAGCAAATAGATGTTTTCTAAAAAATACAATGGTTAAAATGGCAAATTTGACATTACATATATTCTGCCACCAAAAAATCAAGCAAATAAAAACAACAACAAAAATAGAAACGCCACCAAAAAAAAAACAAAAAGAGAAAATTATAATCACCTTGAGAATGTAGTGAAAATATGGATTCTAAGGGTTACCCTCCAGAGAGCCTGGTCAAGTATTTAATAACTAATTATTTCAGGACGTTGCTACGCAAAGTGTAACCATGGACCAGCGAATCAAGCAGGATCCCTCAGGCACTTGGTAGGAATGCAGAGTCTCAGGTCCCCACCCCTGACCTCCTAAATCAAAATCCCCCAGACTGGTGACTCAGATTCCCAGGATGTTTGAGAAGTGTCCCTTAGAAGATGCCTTGTTGCAGGTGGCTTCCTCAGACCAGACACTCACTGCTGGCGAGATATTGTAGGCTTGATAACTCTCAAGGTTCCAGGTGAATTATTAAGGGCGTGGTGGTGGTTCAGTCACTAGCTGTGTCTGACTCTTGCAACCCCATGGACTGTAGCCCGCCAGGCTCCTCTGTCCATGGAGATTCTCCAGGCAAGAATACTGGAGTGGGTTGCCATTTCTTCCTCCAGGGGATCTTTCTGACCCATTGGCAGGCAGATTCTTTACCTCTGAGCCACCTGAGATGCCCCATTTACTGAGCATTTATTTTCTAATTTGTCAAAAAGGCCACCATAGCTTAGTGAGAATCTGGAATTACTGCCTGGCCTCAAATTCTAATTCCGTCAGTGACCAGTTTTGCAATGTGTTTTTGTAAACTATTCACCCTCTTAGCACCTCAGTATCCTCCCCTGTTTGGATTTTTATTTAATTTGGGCCACACTATGTGGCATGAGGGATCTTAGTTCCCCGTCTGGAGATTGAATCCATGCCCCCTGCCCTGGGAGCACCGAGTCTTAACCACCGGACCTTCAAGGAAGTCCCCCGTCTATAAAATGAAATAGACAGTTGCTTCTGCATAAGATTTGTTGTTGCTGTTTAGTTGCCCAGTCATGTCCAACCCTTTTGTGGCCCCGTGGACTGTAGCCCACCAGGCTCTTCTGTTCATGGGATTTCCCAGGCAAAAATGCTGGAGTGGGTTGCCATTTCCTTCTTCCCAACCCAGGGATCAAACCCAGGTTTCCTGTACTGCAGGCAGGTTCTTTACTAGCTGAGCCACCAGGGACGCCTACTAAGGGGGAAAGCTAGCTGTAAAACGGCAACTTCAGGATGATCTTTCATTTTGGAGTGGGGTGTACCATACAGCTTGTGGGATCTTAGTTCCCTAATCAGGGATTGAACACGTAACCTGGGCAGTGAAAGCTCAGTGTCCTAACCACCGGGCCTCCAGGGAATTTCCTGGATGATCATATTTTGAGGGGGAAGGTATATCTGTTTATGTGTATGTATAAATTGAATGATTAGCGGAAGGACTTGGAGAAAAGGAACTTGGTACACCGTGGGCATGTAAACCGGTGCACCCACTATGGCAAACAGTGTGGAGTTCCTCAACGGATTAGAAATAGGATTATCATGTGGTTCAGCAATCCCGTTTCTGGATACATACCCCAAGGAAATAAAATCACTGTCACAAAGAGATACCTGCACCCCCAACTTCATTGCAGCATGAGTCATGATAAGCAAGACATGGAAACAGTCTAAGTGTCCGAGGACAGGTGACTAGATAAGAAAATGTGTATAAACACCACGCAGTGTTCCTCGGCTTTGAGGAACGAGGACCTCCCATCATTTGCAACCACGTGCGTGAACCTGGAGGACACTGCTCAGCCAGGAAAGACAGACACAGAAAGACAAATACTGCATGAGTCCACTTATATGTAGAATCCAGAAAACGGTCGCACTCATGGCAACAAAGAGTGCAATGGTGGTTGGGAGGTGGTAAGGGGAGGCTGGTCAAAGGGTACAGACTTCCGATTATAATATGAATAAATTCCAGGCATCTAACATACAGTATGGTGACTATAGTTACTGATAAAACATTGTACATTTGAAATGTGTTAACAGTAGTCCTAAGTGTTCTCACCTCTCCCACCGAAAGGGTAGCTCTGTGAGGTGTTAATTAGCTTTATCATGGTGATGATTCCACAATCTATGTATATCAGAAAAACCATCTTTCACACCTTAACTATCCATAATTTTTGTTTGTCAGTCTTACCTGAAAAAAAGCTGGAAAAAAAATTAATGGTTAGTGGGGAGGTGTCTCTCTATTTTCACGTATTACTTGGGTAATGCTGCTGCTAAGTCGCTTCAGTCGTGTCCAACTCTGTGCGACCCCATCGACAGCAGCCCACCAGGCTTCCCCGTCCCTGGGATTCTCCAGGCAAGAACACTGCAGTGGGTTGCCATTTCCTTCTCCAATGCATGAAAGTGAAAAGTCAAAGTGAAGTCGCTCAGTCGTGTCTGACTCTAGCGACCCCACGGACTGCAGCCTACCAGGCTCCTCCGTCCATGGGATTTTCCAGGCAAAAGTACTTGTGTAATAACAAAAGGCATTTGTTGTTGTTCAGCACTGAATCAGGACCAACTCTTTGTGACCCCATGGACTGCAGGGGTGGGGGTCCTCTGTTCTCCAGTGTTTCCCAGAACTTGCTCAAACTCATGTCCATCGAATCGGTGATGCCATCCAACCATCTCATCCTCTGTTGTCCTCTTCTCCTCCTGCCTTCAATCTTTCCCATCATCAGGGTCTTTTCCAATGAGTCAGTTCTTTGCATCAGGTAGCCAGAGGATTGGAGCTTCAGCTTCAACTTTAGTCCTTCCAACGAATCAGTTCAGTTCATTTCAGTAACTCAGTCGTGTCCGACTCTTTATGACCCCATAGATTGCAAGGTGCCAGGCTTCCCTGTCCATCACCAACTCCCAGAGCTTGCTCAAACTCATGTCCAACGAGTAGGTGATACCATCCAGCCACCTCATCCTCCGACATCCCCTTCTTTTTCCACCTTCAATCTTTCCAAGCGTCAGGGTCTTTTCCAATCAGTCCATTCTTTGCATCAGGTGGCCAAAGTATTGGAGTTTCAGCTTCACCATCAGCCCTTTCAATGAACATTGAGGACTGATTTCCTTTAGGATGAACTAGTTGGATCTCCTTGCAGTCCAAGTGACTCTCAAGAGTCTTCTCCAACACCACAGGTCAGAAGCATCAATTCTTTGGCACTCAGTTTTCTTTATAGTCCAACTCTCACATCCATACATGACCACTGGAAAAACCATAGCTTTGACTAGATGGACCTACGTTGGAAAAGTCATGTCTCTCCTTTTTAATAAGCTGTCTAGGTTGGTCATAGCTTTTCTTCCAAGGAGCAAGTGTCTTTTAATTTCGTGGCTGCAGTGATTTCATCATTTGCAATGATTTTGGGGCCCCCCAAAATAAAGTCTCTCACTGTTTCATTGTTTCCCCATCTATATGCCATGAAATGATGGGACCAGATGCTATGACCTTAGTTTTCTGAATGTTGAGTTTTAAGCCAACTTTTCCCCTCTCCTCTTTCACTTTCATCAACAGGTTATTTAGCTCCTCTTCACTTTCGCCATAAGGGTGGTGTCATCTGCATATCTGAGGTACTTGATATTTCTCCCAGCAATCTTGATTCCAGCTGTGCTTCTTCCAACCCAGCGTTTCTCATGATTTACTCTGCATATGAGTTAAATAAGCACGGTGACAATATACAGCCTTGATGTACTCCTTTCCAAATTTGGAACCAGTCCACTGTTCCATGTCCAGTTCTATCTGTTGCTTCTTGACATGCATAGAGATTTCGCAGGAGGCAGGTAAGGTGATCTGGGTGTCTTCCCATCTTTTGAAGAATTTTCCAGTTTGTTGTGATCCATTCAAAGGCTTTGGTGTAGTTAATAAAGCAGAAGTAGATGTTTTTATGGAACTCTCTTGCTTTTTCGATGATCCAACAGATGTTGGCAATTTGATCTCTGGTTCCTCTGCCTTTTCTAAATCCAGCTTAAACATCTGGAAGTTCATGGTTCATGTACTTGGAGGATTTTGAGCATTACTTTACTAGCGTGTGAGATGAGTGCAACTGTGCGGTAGTTTGAACATTCTTTGGCATTGCCTTTCTTTGGGATTGGAATGAAAAAAATGACCTTTTCCAGTCCTGTGGCCACTGCTGAGATTTCCAAATTTGCTGGCATATTGAGTGCAGCGCTTTAACAGCATCATCTTTCAGGATTTGAAATAGCTCTACTGGAATTGCATCATCTCTAGTAGCTTTGTTCGTAGTAATGCTTTCTAAGGCCCACTTGACTTCACATTCCAGGATGTCTGGCTCTAGGTGAGTGGTCACACCATCGTGGTTATCTGGGTCATGAAGATCTTTTTTGTATAGTTCTTCTGTGTATTCTTGCCACCTCTTCTTAATATCTTCTGCTTCTGTTAGGTCCGTACCATTTCTGTCCTTTATTGATCCCATCTTTGAATGAAATGTTCCCTTGGTATCTCTGATTTTCTTAAAGAGATCTCTAGTCTTTCCCATTCTGTTGTTTTCCTCTATTTCTTTGCACTGATCACTGAGGAAGGCTTTCTTATCTCTTCTTGTTTTCTTTGGAACTCTGCATTCAAATGGATGTATCTTTCCTTTTCTCCTTTGCCTTTTGCGTCTTTTCTTTTCTCAGCTATTTGTAAGGCCTCCTTAGACTACCACTTTGCCTTTTTGCATTTCTTTTTCTTGAGGATGGTCTTGATCAGTGTCTCCTGTACAATGTCACAAACCTCTGTCCATAGTTCTTCAGGCACTCTGTCTATCAGATCTAATCCCTTGAATCTATTTGTCACTTCCACTGCATAATCGTAATGGATTTGATTTAGGTCATACCTGAATGGTCTAATGGCTTTCCCTACTTTCTTCAGTTTAAGTCTGAATTTGGATATTCATGGTTAATTTCCTTTAGGATGGACTAGTATGATCTCCTTGCTGTCCAAGGGACTCTCAAGAGTCTTCTTCAGCCCCACAGTTCAAAAGCACCAATTTTTTTTTTTGCTCAGCCTTCTTTAGAGTCCAACTATCACATCTTTACATGACTACTGGAAAAACCATAGCTTTGACTGTATGGACCTTTGTCAGTGAAGTGATGTCTCTAGTTTTCAATATGCTGTCTAGGTCTGTCATCGTTTCCTTCCAAGGAGCAAAATGCATTTAATAATTGAATAAAATATAATCAGTGCATATGATATGTTAATGTATATACATATTCCTGTATCTGTATATAGATATGAACAACCTTGTGTATGCACACAGGCGCATGCATATCTATCTGTAAAATCATCCCTGCATTTTGCAGAAACGATGGCAAGTCCATGGCTAGGATATCAGAGACACCATCCTCTGTGGGATCACTCAGTCCTTTGGAGGAACTCAGCACCATGTCAAAAAGTCATTGCAGCCACCTCATGGCGAAATCTATGAGATAGGGAGGCCTCATGCCGGCAGCCAGAGAGGAACTGAATCTTCCTCCGATAGTCTGACAGTCATGTGAATAAACCACCCTATAAACAGCCCTCCCGTCTGAGCTGAGTTTTCAGAGGATGATGTCCCATCCACAGCTTGACAGTCACCTCAAGGAAATCCCAAGACAGAACCACCCAGCTAAACCATTCCTGACCGAGAAACCACATGAGAGAAGTGTTTACCGTCCTCCCAAGCTACAGGCAGTGGGCGCACACCTAGACCAAAATCCAGTGTCATCACAGTGGCCGCTTTTCCTCCTCTGATCTTATCGCTGACTGTTCTTCTTTCTGAAGCTGAAGCTGAAACTCCAGTACTTTGGCCACCTGTTATGAAGAACTGACTCATTGGAAAACACCCTGGTGCTGGGAAAGATTGAAGGTGGGAGGAGAAGGGGACGACAGAGGATGAGATGGCTGGACAGCATCACCAACTTGATGGACACGAGTTTGAGTAAACTCCGGGAGTTGGTGATGAACAGGGAAGCCTGGTATGCTGCAGTCCATGGGGCCGCAAAGAGTCGGACACGACTGAGAGAATGAACTGAACTGAAGTGACTCTTCCCATTGCTCACTCTGTTATAGTCTCATTGGCTTCCTTACCGGATGCCGAAAGCCCCAAACCTCTACAGGTCTATCCCTGCCGTTCTCTCTGCCCACTGATATCCACAGGGTTCACTCCCTTCCCTGCTCCATGTCTTTGCTGCAATGTCCCTTCTTCAGGGACGCCTTCCCTGACAGCCCAGGCTGGAATTGCCCACCCACCCCACCCAT
>SJXQ01012724.1:276828-287441 GCA_006408695.1 Aepyceros melampus
CTGAGAGATCTCTAGTCTTTCCCATTCTATTATTTTCCTCTATTTTTTTGCATTTATCACTGAGATGTGTATAAGAGACAGGTGTGTGTGTGTCTGTGTGTCCATGTGTGTGTGTGTCTGTGTGTGTGTGGTGTGGTGTGTGTCTGTGTGTCTGGTGTGTGTCCACTATGCTCATGCGTCCTCTCATGTTTGTGTGTGTGTCCGTGTGTATGTGTCTGTGTGTGTGTGTGGTATGGTGTGTGTCTGTGTGTCTGGTGTGCTGTGGTGTGTGTCCACTATGCACATGTGTCCTCTCGCATTTGTGTGTGTGGGGGGGGATGTGGTGTGATGTGTGTGTGTGTGTCTGGTGTGGTGTGGTGTGTCCACTATGCACATGTGTCCTCTTGCATTTGTGTGTGTGTGTTGTGTGTGGTGTGGTGTGTCTACTATGCACACGCGTCCTCTCATGTTTGTGTGTGTGTGTGTGTGTGTGTGTCTGGTGTGGTGTGGTGTGTCCACTATGCACATGCGTCCTCTTGCGTTTGTGTGTGTGTATGTGTGTGGTGTGGTGTGTCTACTATGCACACGCGTCCTCTCATGTTTGTGTGTGTGTGTCTGTGTGTCTGATGTGGTGTGGTGTGTCCACTATGCACATGCGTCCTCTTGCGTTTGTGTGTGTGTAGTGGGTGGGTGAGTGCCAAGCCTGGGGCTGTGAGAAGAGCTGCAGGGCTGGTTTTCTAAGTTGCTTGGAATTAATAGGCCACTGAAGGTGAGAGAACAGAACCCAGAATCAGTTAGCCTAAAATCAAACACTGAAAGACAATATTTGTCTTTCTCTGTCTGACTTATTTGTCTTAGGGTAATATGCTCCAAACCCATCTAGATTGCTGAAAATGGCAGCATCTCATCCTTTTTTATGGCTCAGTAGCATTCCAGTGTGGTGTGTGTGTGTGTGTGTGTGTGTCTGTGTGTGTGTGTGTCTGATGTGGTGTGGTGTGTCCACTATGCACATGTGTCCTCTTGCATTTGTGTGTGTGTGTTGTGTGTGGTGTGGTGTGTCTACTATGCACATGCGTCCTCTCATGTTTGTGTGTGTGTGTGTGTGTGTGGTGCGGTTGTGTGTCTTACTGTGCACATGCGTCCTCTCATGTTTGTGTGTGTCTGTGTGTGTGTGTGTCTGATGTGGTGTGGTGTGTCCACTATGCACATGTGTCCTCTCGCGTTTGTGTGTGTGTGTGTGTGTGGTGTGGTGTATGCATGTTGTGTGTGGTGTTTCCTCCTCCCCAGTCTGGAGTGGCAGGTGGGCAGGACCCAGGATCGGGCTCAGCCAGCAACCCCGCTCCCAGCTGTGGCCTCGGGGGTGGAGGGGCGGCTCCTGGAAACCTGTCCCCCTGGCTGCCCACCGTCCCTCCATGCCCGTCCCCCAACTCACACTGGCCTTTTCTCGGGCTCCACTTCGATCATCCCCCGCAGCAGGCTCTGGCAGTCTGGAGGGATGAAGTGGGGCATGTGGAAGACACCCCGTTTCACCTTCTCCAGCAGCTGGCGGAGGTTGTCATCGTCGAAGGGCAGAGCCCCCTGCATGAGGAATGACAGGACCCCTTACACATGGAGCTCAGCGTATACCAGACGAGTGCCTAAGGCCTTCACACGCAGTGACACGGTCAGGCCTCGCCACAAGCCCCGGGAGGTGGGGAGCTGGGGCTGTCTCCACTTTACAGATGGGGAAACTGAGGCACGGAGGCATCCAGCCATTTGCACAAGACCGCCTGCTCTGAAGTGGCAGAGCACTGATTTGGCAGTGGGCGGTGTGTCCAGCACCTAAAAGGCTGGGGCTGGAGCTTGGAGCCTGTCCTTTAAAAGCACGCTTCTCCCCAGGTTAGAGAGGGGTAGGTAATCTTCATTCATTCAACAGAGACCGAGCTCCGTTACACGCTGGGGATCCAGTGGTGAGCAAAGCAAGCCCTTGAAGTGGAGCCGCCTGCTGCTCACACACCCGGAGAGGGAGAGGCTGGTGGCGGAGCAAACAGCCCTACAGTGACCGGGTGCCCGAGGCGACACTGGACTGGACTAGGCAGACCAGACCGAGCGCGGGCTGTGGGGATCTGCAGGTGCAGCAAGTTGAGTGGCGGCCCCCCAGAATTCCTGTCTGCCTGGAACCTCAGAATGTGACCCTGTTTACAATTACATCTCTGCAGATGTAATTCACTGAGGATCTGGAGGTGACCTCCTCCAGGCTTTCAGGAGGGGGGCCCTAAATCCAGTGCCTGGAAGAGGTGAGGTGAGCACAGAGAGACACCGTTCAAGGACTTACACACACAATGACAACTCTGTTAACCTCCGGGGAGTAGACAGCCTCCCACTGGAATATCTGACCTCATGGCGGGAGGGAGGGGCCCCCGGGGAGGCTTCCTGGAAGGGCGATGATTGAGCCGAGAGCTACAAGAACTCTAGTGTTACCAGGTGAGCAACAGGGCTGGCAGGGACAAGACAGTAGGTGCAAAGGCCCTGTGGTCGGAGCTCACGTTCACCAGTTTGGTTCTATTAACCCACTTGTTGTTGTTCAGTCACTGTCGTGTCTGACTCTTTGAGACTCCATGGAGTGCAATCCGCCAGGCTCCTCTGTCCATGGGGTTTCCCAGGCAAGAATACTGGAGTGGGTAGCCATTTCCTTCTCCAGGGGAATCTTCCCGGACCAGGGATCAAACCTGTGTCTCTTGCAGTGGCAGGCGGCTTCTTGGCCACTGAGCCACCAGGGAGGCCCTATTCATCACTACGATATCGTAACACCCTAGGATCAGTTGGTAAGCAGCTGCTCACCCGAGTGCTCCAAGTCCTCCCGGCCGCGCCATCCCTTCCCAGGGGACCCTCCAGACTGTCTCACGGTTCTGTGACCGGATGGTCACCTCGGGGCACAGAGAGGGGGACCCCCGGGATTTTGCTCTGTTGGTAAATACCACCCCCAACACATTCCTGGTACCAGTTAAATATCTGGGAGACAACCCCTGAGTTGAGGGTGGAAGTAGATGCTCTGTGTTTCCAGCAGGCAGAGGACTGTTCTAGAAACAGGGCAGGGAGAGGCAAGGATGGCCTTACCACGAGCAGGGCGAAGAGGATGACTCCGCAGCTCCACATGTCAGCCCGGCGGCCGTCGTACTTCTCGCCCTGGGAGGAGAAGGGCCGGCTCTGAGGCTCAGCTCTCCCAGGCCCCCCACCCCTGCCCGCTCCTCCCCACCTCTGCCTGCCCCTGGCTCACCTTAATCACCTCCGGGCACGCATAGTGGGGGGACCTGAGGGACAGAGGGCGTGTGAGCCTCTGGCGGGTTTCTACCCGCTCCCTGGGGCGCACGCGGCGGGCCCCCACTCACCCACAGCTGGTCTCCAGAAGGCTGTCCCCCACTTGCAGGGACGCCATGCCGAAGTCTGCGATGCGGATGTTGTTTTTCTCATCCAGAAGCAGGTTCTCGGGCTTCAGGTCTCGTGGCTGAGACAGGATGGTGGGGCTCAGGCCTCCGCCCTCTTCCCAGAGTCTGAGGACCAACCCCCCACCCCACCCCCACTCACTGTCTCTCAGAAGGGGATCGTGTCTGGCAGCTTCTAGTTAGGGACCTTTGCAAACACACCCCAAAGCAGAGACAAGAATATACAAAGCCCCATGCACCCACCCACTAGCTTCACCCAGTATCAGCTCGAGGCGCCTCTTCTCTGATCTCCACCCCTGCATACGCTCTCCTTCCCCAACTGGACAATTTTGCAGGAGACCTCCAGACGGTGTATCATTTTATCCACAGATATTTGAATATGTGCGAAGCGATCTTTTTTTGAGGTAAGCAGGTCTGGTACTGAGCTGGCTCTTAAAATATCCAAATATTTCAGGGCTTCCCTGGTGCCGCAGTGGTAAAGAATCCGCTGCCAATGCAGGAGACTGGAGTCCGATCTCCGAGCCAGGAAGATCCCACGTGCCGTGGAGCAGCTAAGCCCCCGGGCCACAGCTCTGGAGTCTGAGCTCTAGAGCCAAGAGGGGCAGCGACTGAAGCCCGCACGCCCGGGAGCCTGGGCTCCACAGCACGAGGAGCCCCCGCAGTGGGACGCTCTCCCACCACAGCTAGAGAGGAGCCCCTGCGTGCCACAACCAGGAAAAAGCCCGGGCAGCCACGAAGACCCCGTACAGCCAAAAATAAATCACAGTTTTTGAAAAATTCAAAGATTTCAGGAAATTCCCCGGTGGTCCAGTGGTTAGGACTCTCGGCTTCCACTGCAGGGAACAGAGGTTGAATTCCCCGATCAGGGAACTAGGATGCCACGTGGCCCAGCCAAAAACAAGACAAAACTCAAATATTTCAATACTGAATAATTTAAAAAAAAAATACTGTCAACTAAAGCCCATCATTGCTTCCTCCTTCGCCCCCACCCCCCACCCCCTATCCTGGGACAAACTCCTTAGGATATAAGGGTTAATGATGTCCCCGGGGAGGTGGAGCAGGTTTTATAGTTTCTGTTGGAGAGGTCCTTAACTGGGTCAGACTTGATAAATTTGTTGCCTCTCGCCCCCTGGAGGCCAGTGTCTCTAATGTCAGAGTCTTGACTTGTCAATAAGGAGGTGTTGACAATTTAAATGGGCTGCCTTTTCATCACCAAGTTTAGGTCCTAGGTCTCAGCCCCCTAAGCCTGATCCTCACCCCATCTCCAATCCCCTATCCCAGAGAGGGAGGTGTGCAAAAAAATGAGGCTGAAAGATGACCTGGAGGCATCTATTTTGCACCTTAATTAATCATTAAAATGCTGCATATTGAATATCTTGTTTTGAGAGCTGAAAGCAATTCAATGAGGAAAGGAAGATCTTTTCATATGGATGTCCTTATGCAAAAAAAAAAAAAATGACCCTCAGCCTTTACCCTCCATCATATACAAAAAGTAATTTGAAATGGACCTCAAGCCTAAATGCAAGAGCTAAAACTATACAACTTCTAGAAGAATACATCAGAGGAAACCTTATGACTTTGAGCTAGGGAAATATTTCTTTTTTTTTTTTTTGGCCACACTCCCATGGCAAGTGGCATGTGCTTAGTTTCCCAAGCAGGGATCTATCCCGTGTGCCCTGCAGTGGAAACACGGAGTTTTAACCACTGGACTGCCAGGGAGGTCCTTGGGCAAAAATATTTCTTAAATAGGACAGAAAAAGCATGAATTGTAAAAGGAAAAAAAAAATTGGCTTCATCAAAATATGAAACCTTTGCTTTTCATAAAATATTGTTATAAAAATGCAAAAGCATGTCACAAACTGGGAGAAATTACTTGAAAAAAATAATGCATTTGATAAAAAGATTTGTTCTTAGAATAAGTAACTCTTGGGAGTTATTCCTAGAGTCATCCCTCATTCCTGGAATAAAGAACTCTTACAGCTCAAGAATAGAAAGATAAATAACTCAATTAAAAATGGGCAAAGGATCTGAACAGACATTTCTCCAAGGAAGATATACAAATGGCCAATAAGCACATGAAAGGATGCTCAAGATCATTAGCCTCAGGGAAATGCACATCAAAACCACAATGAGATACCACTTCACACCCACTAGGATACGTAGAATCAAAAAGTCAGATAATAACAAGTGTTGGCAAGAGATTAGAACCCTCAGAGACTGCTGGTGGGGATGCTGAATGACACAGCTGCTTTGGAAAATGGGCTGGCACTTCTTTATTTATTTTTTGGCACTTCTTTAAAAGGCTAAATATAGAGTTCCCATATGACCCAACAATTCTGTTGCTGTTGTTTTGTTACTAAGTTGTATCCAACTCTTTTATGACCCCATGGATTGTATCCTGACAGGCTCCTCTGTCCATGGGATTTCCCAGGCAAGAATACTGGAGTGGATTGTCATTTCCTTTTCAAGGGATCTTCCCCACCCAGGGATTGAACCTGCATCTCCTGCTTAGCAGGCTGATTCCATACTATTGAGCCACCTTGGAAGCCCTCCTCAACAATTCTGATCCTAGGTATATACTCAAGAGAATTGAAAACATAGGTCACAGACCAAAACTTGTATGTAAATATTCATATGTCCACATTATTCATTGTATCCACAAAGAAGAAACGACCAAAATGTTCACCAACTGGTAAATGGGTAAGCAAAATATGGCAGAGCCATAACATGGAATATTACTCAGTAGTGAAAAGGAATGGGGTACTGATACATGCTACAATGTGGATGAACCTTGAAAGCATTTTGCTAAGTGAAAAAAGCCAGCCACAAAAGACCACACTGATAGGAAACGTCCAGAATAGGTAAATCCACAGAGACAGGGAGTAGATTAGTGGTTACCCAAGGCTGGGGATGGGGGGAGGTGACTGCTTAATGGGCACAGGGTAATGATTTTTTGGGGTGATGAAATGTTCTAAAATTACATAGTAGTGACGCACATCATTGCAAATATACTCAAAACTACCAAACTGTACGCTCCGAAGGGTGGATTTCATGCTGTAAGAAGCTTTTCTGTTTGTTTCTTTTGGTTTTTTTGCCACACAGCGCAGCTTGCATGATCTCAGTTCCTGACCAGGGATCGAACCTGTGCCCCCTGCAGTGGAAGCATGGAGTCCTAACCACTGGACTGCTGGGGAACTCCCTATGACGTGTGACTTATATCTCAATTTTGGAAAAGCGGGCTGCAGCACCCTGGCTTCCAGTCATCCTGCTATACGCTCCCAAGGGCCTGCCTTCTGGGTAGTGCTCGTCCCAGCCTCCCCTCAAGCTGCCCCCTCACCAGATGGAGTAGCTGTGGCAGAAGTCCAGTGCTGACACGATCTGGCGGAAGAACTTCCGGGCTTCCTTGGGGGTCAATCTCCCCTTCTTCACCAGGTAGTCGAACAGCTCACCTCCAGACACATGCTCCAGAACCAGGTACCTGGGGGACATAGAGGGGGCAGAGGGCTGGAAGGGGCATGTGGAGGACCAAAGAGCCTGACCTCCTTCTTCCAAAAGTACAAGCCCTCAATGCCATTGGCCCTGGAGGCAGAGGACCCCAATTCCCATGAGTCCCCGGGAGGACGAGGCTCCAATTTCCACTGGCCTCTGGGAGGCAGAAACTCAATTCCCATTAGCCCTGGCCAGCATGTCAATTTCAGAGGTCAACACTCTGACTGGTTTTCCTCAGGCGATGAGGCAATTCCATTAGCACCTGGAGGTCAGAGATCCCAATTCTCACAGGGCCCTAGGAAATAAAGCCCTGTATTTCCATCAGCCTCTGGGAAGCCAAACTTCTCGTTTTCATTAGTGTCTGGGATGCAGATAATGGAATTCTAATCTATTCTTGGGCAATGACACTTGCAATGTGTACCAATTTAACCAGCAACATCTGTGAGGTAAAGACTACAACTCCCATCAGCCCCTGAGAAGTAAAGACTCCAATTCCCATCAGTCCTTGAGAGAAAGAGACAGTCTCATCAGCCTCTGGGAAGTCAAAATTCAATTCCCATCAGCCCCCTGGCAGCACAGATTGCCATGTCAACTTCAAGAGCAATAGTACTTTGACTCCCAGTTGTTTCCGGAGATAAGGCAACTTCATTAGCACTTGAAGAAAGAGATCCCCCGATTCTCACAGGACTTTAGGCAATAAAGACCACGCCACCCCCGCCTACTCCCATTAGCCCCTGAGCAGGGAAGCCTCTTATGCCCATAAGTCTCTGAGATGAAGAAAGTAGAATTCTCATTAACTGTTGGCAAAAAAAGATTGGCTTGTGCACCAATCTAAGTCAGCTTCCCTGAAGTGAAAGACTACAACTCCCTTCAGGTCCTGAGAGGTTAAAAACTCCCAACTCCCATAAGGCTCTGGGACATGGAGACTCCTAATTCCCATCAGCCACCTGGATTTTAAAGACTCCAAATCCCATCAGGCTCTGGGAGGCTAAACCTCTAATTCCCATTAGCCCCAGGAAAACAAAAGCTCAGTTTCTATGAGCTCAGTGGAAGGCTGAGGTTCCTCTGTGAGACACGAAGTCCCATGGGCCCTCCTCCCTACAAGGATGGTGGAGTGAGAGTGATAGCTCCACCAATGGGCAAAAATGGCCCCTCCCTGCCGCCACACCTGGGGAAGCCTGAAGACCACAAAGCCTAGAGCGCCTGGGGCCGGGCCAGCTTCCTTCCTGGGGAAATCCAGCCTCTGATGGGTGCTGGAGTCTGTTCAAACTGGGGACTGCGAGGTCAAGCAGCGGGGCTGTCCCCTATCCTGCTGCCCAGTCCAGCTGTCCCTTGGGTCACCAGTCCAGACAAAGGCCTGTTGTCTGGAGCTGGGACAGCTGGACCCCACCCCCAACGTAAGGGGGGCAATCGACTTCCAGATACAGACTCAGAACTCCTGAGCAGACCCATTGTTGGGGTGTCCAGTCATAGCACCCAGAGTTATGCTGCGGGAGGAAGGGAGTCTCCAATGCTGCAGAGGAAGGGTTTGGGAAGAGGCAGGATTCACTGAGCCTGGGGCTTTGCTAGGCCCCACTGCCCTAGCACATGGGAAGGGCAGGGGACCTGCCCTTAGCAAGTCAGATCTGGCTGAGGGCACCCAGATTATACAGCACAGAGTGTTCCCCACAGCGCAGCAGACAAGGGACGGGGGCTGGGGAGGCTCAGCCTTGTCGCCCTTCAGGCATGGGGACGGCTCAGGCTTAGCTGCCCTGCTGCCAGGGTACAGTCGGCCCAGAGCATCAGGCCAGGTCAGCATGGGAACACGGAGGATTATGAGTGTGTGTGGGGGGCTTGTCCTTGTGCAGTAGGGACGGGACTGGATTTTCAGTGGCCCGGCCAAGAGAGCTTAAGTTTCCCCTGGCCCCTCCAGGCCTTGATTATGGAAACGTCCCACCCTGGGAACTTGGGGAGGATGCATGGAGGGCTGGGTGTCTATAAATACCTACAAATATTTCTTGTTCTCGTAGACGTCGTGGAGTTTGAGGACGTGCGGGTGCTCGATGAGCTTCAGGATGGCTATCTCCCGCTCCACCTGGGGGAAAAGGAACGGCGGGCGGTCAGCCTTGCCTCTCTCCCTGTCCCCAGCCCCAAAGGGTTCCCTCTCCCCCAGCGCACAGACACACCTTCATCAGCACTGACTCAGACAGCTTCTCCCGGTTCACGATCTTGATGGCCACCTTCTGGCCCGTAATGCAGTGGACCCCGAGTTTAACCAGACCTGGGGGAATGGGACGGAAAATGTGGGGAGTACTCCCAGTGCAATCTCCTCACCTCTGGCTCCTAAGCGCCCCCTGCCAACCTGCTTCCTCCTTCTTCCCCTCCAGGCTTGGTTCACGGTGGCCCAAATCACCCTGACCTAAACTCCTGGGGACTGACGGCAGCCATTCCCATCAGACACAACTCTCTTTCCACTCCCTGTTGTCCAGTTCTGTCCCTTCTGGTTGCCGTCCAACTACCTGCCTCCCCCTCCTCCACAGCCACCCTGGACTCTCCGTCCTTCCCGTGTGCCCCTTCGAGTTCACCTCTCCACACCGTCTTGCCTCGCTGGGTCTCCATAGTTTAGTGTCCTCCAATCTACCTCCTTCAGACAAACCCCCCCCCCGCCGCCCGTCTCTCTCTCTCTCTCTCTCAGCCCATCACTTCCTTGAGTTCTCTGCCCTTAATCTTCTGGAGACACCATGTCTCTCAAGGAATATAATCTTGTGATTGTCCCCTTCCCAGACCATCCTCCTCCACCTCCTCTCAAACCCAGATCTCTCAAGCCCTTTCTTTGATCTTTTAAAAACAGCAGCTGCAGCTGGGAGCATGCACAGCCCAAGGGTATGCCCACTCCCCAAGGTTAAGCCCCAAACCCAGGAATGCAGGCCCCCAGACCCCTCCACCTTCAGACCCAGGAGTCCGAGTCCCCAGCCCCTCCTCCCTCAGACCCTCAAGTCCAGGCTCATAGCCCCTTCCTCCCTTACAACTCAGGAACTGAAGTCAGCAACACCTTCACACTTTTCGCCCTGGGATGCGGAGCCTGACCCTCCCCCAGGCCTGGCCCCTGATCCCCGAAGTTCTAGCCCAGAACTCAGGTGTTCAGCTCCTGTCTTACACCCACCCACCGCCAGGTGGGACCTGGCAGGAAAGAGGTTAAGGAGGTTAAGCAACAACAGAAGATGACTGCCCCCCACCCCTAGTCCACAGCCACCCCTGAGGGATTTGCCTCCTGCATCCACCTTTCCACCTCTCCACTCCCTGTCCCACTCTGAGCCAGCATGCCGGAGAAAGGGCAGGATGCTGGAGACCCCATCGCCCCAGCCTCAGTGCCCCCTTCACTCCAACAGAGGCCCTCTGCGGCCAGAGGACAGTGCGGAGAGATGCCGCTTCGGGAGGCGCGCCCCCATGCCAGCGCCTCGCCCCAGCCTGCGGCTGTACTGCACCAAGGACCTGGGCTCCCGGCAGCCGGGACCCTGGCTGCAGGCCGAGGTCCCTTGCCCACGCTGGGGCAGGACCCTCCAACCTCTGCCCCCAAAGCGGGGGAGCCTTTGGGCCCCTCACCGCCCCCAGCAGTCGGGACCCCAGAGTCCGCGCCCTCACCCCCCCAGCCTGGAGAGCCCTTCTCTGAGAGGGGCTCGGAGCCCCGCTCTCTGCCCCCACCCCTCCTCACCGCCACCCCGGGTGCCCCCTCCCTTGGCTCAC
>SJXQ01012725.1:0-30066 GCA_006408695.1 Aepyceros melampus
GGGAGGGGGGAGGTGGGGGTCGGGATTGGGAGTTCATGCACACTCGTGGCTGATTCATGTCAATGTGTAGCAAAACGAATACAGTATTGTAAAGCAAAACAAACTAAAAAATAAAAATTAATTAAAGAAAAAAAAAGAAAACTAAGATAATAGCATTTGGTCCCATTACTTTATGGGAACAACAGAAACAGTGGCTGACTTTATTTTGGGGGGTGCCAAAATCACTGCAGATGGTGGTTGCAGTGATGAAATTAAAAGCCACTTGCTCCTTGGAAGGAAAGTTATGACCAACCTAGACAGCAGATTAAAAAGCAGAGACATTACTTTGCCAACAAAGGTCCGCCTAGTTAAGGCTATGGCTTTTTCAGTGGTCATGTATGGATGTGAGAGTTGAACTGTGAAGAAAGCTGAGCACTGAAGAATTGATGCTTTTTAACTGTGTTGCTGGAGAAGACTCTTGCTAGTCCCTTGAACTGCAAGGAGATCCAACCAGTCCATCCTACAGGAGACCAGTCCTGGGTGTTCATTGGAAAGACTGGTGCTGAGGCTGAAACTCCAGTACTTTGGCCACCTCATGCAAAGAGTTGACTCATTGGAAAAGACCCTGATCCTGGGAGGGACTGGAGGCAGGAGGAGAAGGGGACAACAGAGGATGAGATAGCTGGAATACATCACCAACTTGATGGACAGGAGTTTGGGTGAGCTCTGGGAGTTGGTGATGGACAGGGAGGCCTGGTGTGCTGTGATTCATGGGGTTGCAAAGAGTCGGACACGACTGAGTGACTGAACTGAACTGAACTGAACTGAACTATAGTCCTGGGCTTTCCAGGTGGTGCTAGTGGTAAAGAACTCGTTTGCCACTGCAGGAGACAAGAGATGTGGGTTCAGTCCCTGGGTTGAGAAGATCCCCTGGAGCAGGAAATAGCAACCCACTCCAGTATTCTTGCCTGGGGAATACCCATGGACAGGGGAGCCTGGCAGACTATGGTCCATAGGGTGGCAAAGAGTTGGACACGACTGAAGCAACTTAGCACACACACCATTGCCCTAGAATCAGTTATTTCTACAAGTATCCCTGGTTCTTTTAATTGGAAAATGGTCTTTAGAAACCAAGATAAAAACCCTGGATTTGCTTGCTGCTACCTACGTGTCATTGCTTCAAGGCCCTCTCAGTAGACAGAGTAAAAAAAAAAATATGCATGTGTTCCCACCCATATGTACATGCATATCTAAAATTATTTCTTTCTCTATCCCTTTCTATCTATATTAAGCTTAAACATGAGTTCATACTGCTGTCTTCAACTCTAATTTGTTACTCCATGGATCATTCTAGACTCTGCTCTTGCATATCAGTTACTTCTCTCATCAACAGTGAGAAACTTGACTCCCACTATGCATTATCCAATTATCTACTTATTCAACTCGGGTACCTACTAACTTGAGACTTAACGTATACTGTTGCAAGAAACAAATTAACTAGAGTACAGTGTTTACACACAGTTCATTTTGTCTCCAACTTTACAGTTTTCAGCCAAAAACACTGAAACAGATTCTTTAAATGGACTTATGACCATTTAAAAAAATGAATTCACAATTAAAGAGGCCCAGAAAGAAAAATGTCCAAAGAAACCACTACTGAAAAACTCTACCAAAAATTTAACTGAGGTGACATCAATTTTACAAGATTTTTACCAAAAAAAAAAAAAAAACAGAAGAGGAGAGAACATTTTGAAATTCATTTTATGGGGCCAACCAGCACTAGTATGCTACAAAAACCAACTTGAAAGTGTTAGCTGCTCAGTCGTTTCCAACTCTTTGCAACTGCATGGACTATAGCCTTCCAGACTCCTCTGTTCATGAGATTCTCCAGGCAAGAATACTGGAGTGGGTTGCCATGCCCTCCTCCAGGGGATCTTCCCAACCCAGGAATTAAACCCAGGTTTCCTGAATTGTAGGCAGTTTCTTCACTGTCTGAGCTACCAGAGAAGCCCCCCAAATCAGCCTCAGTTCAGTTCAGTTCACTCAGTCGCATCCAACTCTTTGCGATCCCGTGAATGGCAGCATGCCAGGACTCCCTGTCCATCACCAGCTCCCGGAGTTCACTCAGACTCACGTCCATCAAGTCAGGGATGCCATCCAGCAATCTCATCCTCTGTCGTCCCCTTCTCCTCCTGCCCCCAATACCTCCAGACCACATCAGAGTCTTTCCAATGAGTCAACTCTTCGCATGAGGTGGCCAAAGTACTGGAGTTTCAGCTTTAGCATCAGTCCTTCCAATGAACACCCAGGACTGACCTCCTTCAGAATGGACTGGTTGGATCTCCTTGCAGTCCAAGGGACTCTCAAGAGTCTTCTCCATCACCACAGTTCAAAAGCATCAATTCTTCAGCGCTCAGCTTTCTTCACAGTCCAACTTTCACATCCATACATGACCACTGGAAAAACCATAGCCTTGACTAGATGGACCTTTGTTGGCAAAGTAATGTCTCTGCTTTTGAATATGCCATCTAGTTTGGTCATAACTTTCCTTCCCAGGAGTAAGCATCTTTTAATTTCATGGCTGCAATCAAAATCAGACTAGACTGATGCAAAAAAGTAATCTTTAGATACTCTTTTAGATACTTATTTTTTCTCTCATAAGCTTAGATGTGGTGTCTCAGCAAAACACTAGCAAACTAAATGAACAATATATAAAAATAATAGTCCAACTTTCACATCCATACATGACCACTGGAAAAACCATAGCCTTGACTAGATGGACCTTTGTTGGCAAAGTAATGTCTCTGCTTTTGAATATGCCATCTAGTTTGGTCATAACTTTCCTTCCCAGGAGTAAGCATCTTTTAATTTCATGGCTGCAATCAAAATCAGACTAGACTGATGCAAAAAAGTAATCTTTAGATACTCTTTTAGATACTTATTTTTTCTCTCATAAGCTTAGATGTGGTGTCTCAGCAAAACACTAGCAAACTAAATGAACAATATATAAAAATAATTAGATATCCTGATAAATACAATTTATTTCAGGTTTACAAGGCTGATTGAACATTAAGAATCAATGTATTTCATCATATCAACAGAGTAAGGAATAATCATATCGATTGATACAGAAAAGCACTTGAAAAACTCCAACCTCCTTTCATGAAAAAACTCTCAGCAGTTTAGGAATAGAGAGGAGTTGCCTTAACTTGATAAAAAACTATCTATAAAAAACCTATATATATAAATCCTGCTTAATGATGAGTGACTCACTGCTTTTCCCCTAATATCAAGAAAAATGTAAACAAGTCCACTCATCACTATTACTCAACATAGTACTGAGAATTCTAGTTACTGCAATAGGCAAGAAAATAAATAAAAGACTTACAGATTAAAGGAAGAAAAATTGCCTCTATTTCCAGATGACATGATTTTCTATGTAGGAATCCAAAGAAATCTACCAAAACAAAAACAAAAAACTCAAACCCCAGAACTCCTTGAACTAATAAGTAAGTCTTCCAGAGTTGCAGGATACAAGATCAATATACAAACATCAGTAACATTTCCATACATGTACAATGAACATTGGGAAACCAAAATTAAAAAAATAATACTACTTACAATCTTTTAAAGAAAATGAAAATTTTAGGTATACCTTTAACAAAATATATATATATATATATATATATATATATATATATATNTTTTTGCATTTCTTTGCCATGGGGATGGTCTTGATCCCTGTCTCCTGTACAATGTCACGAACCTCATTCCATAGTTCATCAGGCACTCTATCTATCAGATCTAGACCCTTAAATCTATTTCTCACTTCCACTGTATAATCATAAGGGATTTGATTTAGGTCATACCTGAATGGTCTAGTGGTGTTGCCCACTTTCTTCAATTTCAGTCTGAATTTGGCAATCAGGAGTTCATGATCTGAGCCACAGTCAGCTCCCGGTCTTGTCTTTGTTGACTGTATAGAGCTTCTCCATCTTTGGCTGCAAAGACTATAATCAGTCTGATTTCGGTGTTGACCATCTGGTGATGTCCATGTGTAGAGGTGTAGACTGTGAGGTGTAGACTGCTATTATTTCCATTTTGCAGATTTGGAGATGGAAGCAGGTTTTAGGCACGATGCTGGCAGATGTGGCTTCAAGCCTTTACTGTTACCCCCGTGCCTCAGAGCTCTTCAGCTCCTTCACAGCACGCTCGTGTTTGATACAGATAAAAAGGTAGGCCCAGATTGAAATTGAAATGAAAACACAAACACAGATGAAAAAAATGGCAGCACATAGTTCTCTGTGGATGGGGGTAGATTAGTATTCTTACATAGGGAAGTAGTTTTCTCCCTAACTTTTCATAGGCTTCACCAGCTTTCTTGGATTCTTTAGATACAGATGGCCAAGTCAGTGGAAGGAAGCCATTTTTCTGCTGGTACTTGGGGAGACTCTCTGCTTGAATGAATCTCCTTGTTTACAGTTCTTCTTCCTTTTTTCTCTTACTCCTCTCTCTTTCCTTATCTTGAGGAAATTCCCTTTTCTGACTTGCCTGTTCTCTGACCCTCCTTTTCCTCACAGTCTCCCTTGCCAGTCTCGTCAGCTGCCCACATTCTGAAGGATTTCCTGCCTTCTGCCTTTGCCTTCTCCTCCCTAGCCTGCCTCTGTCAGCCATCCTGGGCCTTGCTTTGTGTCTTGACTTTCCTAAGTCTGTTCAGTGGGACTAATGTCAGCACCTGCTTCCGTCTCTGGCCGTGGCTCTGCCAGCTCTCAGTCCTCCTCTGTGGGCAGGGGAGGTGGGGAAGTGGGCAGTGCACGTTCCTTCAGTTTGCACCAGGGTTAGGGCATGGGCCTCACTGCTTTTAAGGAGGGTAGGAGGGTATTATGACTTGTATACTTGAGGTTTGTTTATTTTTTAATTCTGGTAAAATATACGAAACATAACATTTATTTTAGACCATTTTAGAAAGCAATGGCAACCCACTCCAGTCCCAGGGACTCAGGAGCCTGGTGGGCTGCCGTCTCTGGGGTCGCACAGAGTCGGACACGACTGAAGCGACTTGCAGCAGCAGCAGGCAATTCAGTGGCATTAAGTGCTTTCACCTTGTTGTGCAACCATCACCACCATCCATTCCATCTCAGAACTTTGTCATCGTCCTAGCTTGAAGTTCTCTACTCATTAAACATGAACTCTCCATTCCTCGCTGCCTCCTGGCAGACATCGTTCTACTTGCTGTCTCTGTGATGACTGTAAGTAAGGTCCATTCACACCACGGGGACCTCCTATAAGTGCACTTAGGTAGTGTCTGTCTTCTTGTGACTGCCTTATTTCACTTAGCACGTCTTCAAGGCTCATCCCTGGTGTAGCATGTGGCAGGACTTCCTTACTTTTTAAGACTAAGTAATACTATTGTATTACTTGCTTCCCAGGTGGTGCTGGTGGTAGAGAACCCACCTGCCAATGCAGGAGGCCTAAGAGATGTGGGTTCGATCTTGGGCTGGAAAGATCCCCTGGAAGAAGACACGGCACCTACACTCCGGTATTCTTGCCTGGAGAATCCCATGGACAGAGGAGCCTTGCGGACTGGTCCATAGGGTTGCATAGAGTCGGACACGACTGAAGTGACTTAGCGTGCACACACGCAATCCTGTTGTATGTAAATACATTTTTAAAAATCCATCCAACTTTTGATAGACACTTGGGTTGCTTCCACCTTTCGGCTTATTGTGAATAATGCTGCTGTGAACATGGTTATATACATATCGTTCAAATCCCTACTTTCAGTTCTTTGGGAAATACCCAGAAGTGGAATTGGCAATTCTGTGCTTAATGTTTTGAGGAACCCCCCCTTACTATTTTCTATAGCAGTAACACCATTTTATGTCTACCAGCAGTGTACAAGCATTCTGACTTCTCCACTTGCTTGTCAGCACTTGCTTTCTGTTCTTTTGATAGTAGCCTTCCTAATGGATATGAAATGATAATGTATTCTTGTTTCAAAGGGATTTTATGTGGAATCATGGGCTTCCCTCGTGGCTCAGTGGTAAAAGAATCCGCCTGCCAGTGCAGGAGACACAAGAGACAGGGGTTCTGTCCCTGGGGACCCCCTGGAGTAGGAAGTGGCACCCCACTCCAGTGTTCTTGCCTGAGAAATCTCAAGGCCAGAGGAGCCTGGCAGGCTGCAGTCCATGAGGTCGCAAGGAGTTGAACACAAGAGTTTACACTGAGCAACGAAACAGCAGCAACATGTAGAATTACAGAATTTCAGGACTAGAAATGGTGTTAAGGATTTCTAATTCAGTTAGCTGTGGACAAGAAGGAATGTTCTCCTGTGTCAGCATCTCCACCTCTTTCCCGTCGAGAAAGGCACTTTGGGCAGATGGGTCTATACTGGATCTCAGGGTCAAAGTGAACTGCGTCTGACCCGAGGTTCATGGGATGCAGCTTTGTAAGAGATCTGCTCTTCTGTCCAACCACTGACTATTTCTTAGGCTTCTTTTACAGTTTCCAGCTGTGTCTTTTGAGTTATTTCATCATCTTTCCAGCTTCTTTAAGGGATGAGGTAATGGTATTCAAATAAACAGATTTATTTTAAAAAAACTAGGTAAGTTAGAAATTAGTGAGCCCAAGATCAATATAAACTGCTCCAATGATAAAAAGACTATATTCAGTATTAACTGGAAGGAAACGTAAATATTAGTCCTGGGTGTTAGCTACAATTTCTTAATATGTAAAATAAGCCATCCCTTTTCAATCTTTTTTTTTTGAAAATATGAATTAAACTATAAATACAGTATATTTTATATTTATGAGAAAATTATAACTTCTGGCCTAGTTTGGGTTTTGGATCATTTTTTTAAGTTAAAATTTAGTTTAATTTATATTATGATAATCTTTAGGCCTAGAGCAAAGTTGTAAGAATAGTATAATCAATACCCACTTCTTTGCCTTATATCAAGATTTGCCTTCTCTCTTTCTCTGTTGAATAGAAGTTTTTTTCTTCTGAGCCAGCTGAAGGTAAGTGACAGACATCTTAGTTGGCATTTCATTCACACTTCAACAGGTGTCTCCTAAGAAGGAGGGCATTTTTCTTTACCGTTATCACACCTAAGAAAATAATTCAGTAATACTAATGGTTATACTGCCAGATATCAAGTCCATATACAATTTTTCCCATTTTCCCCAAATACATTTATTTTTATCTCTTTAATTTCTTTTGATCTGGAATAGTTACCTTCTCCCCTTTCTGTTTTTCAGATAATTAAGCATTTAAAGTGAAAGTCGTTTGGCTGTGTCAGATCTCTGTGACCCCGTGGACTGTGTAGTCCACGGGGTCACAGGCCAGAATACTGGAGTGGGTAGCCTATCCCTTCTCCAGTGGATCATCCCAACGCAGGAATTCAACCAGGGTCTCCTGCATTGCAGGTGGATTCTTTACCAACTGAGTTATCAGGGAATTAATAAGCATGTTGCTTGTTAAAAAATTAGAAAATGCAAATGAATTTTTAAAACTCTGTCATCTACCACTCAGAGATAACCTGCTTTTAATACTGGAATAATTGTAGACTTAGAGAAAGTTATAAATGTAGGTAAGAGTTCTCATATATTCTTAACCTGCCATTGTTAATATCTTACATTTTTAAGATACATTTGTCAAATCTAAGAAATCATCATTGGAAAATTAGTATTAGCAAATTTCCAGATTTTATTTGAAAATCTCATTTTCCCAAAAAGTCCGATTCTTGCTCAGCATCTACATTGGATGTTGTTGTCATGTCCTGTGGGCTCTGACAGTTTCTGAGATTTTTTTTTTTTTTTTTTTTTAATGACAATTTTGACGAGTCCTGGTTCAGGTATTTCATAGAATGTCCCTCAATCTGGATTTATCTGATGTTCTCCCCATAATTAGACTGGAGTTAAAACTTTGGGGAAGGAGATATTTACTTTTAATATTTTGTTTCATCTCTCTCTCTCTGGACTTTTTATATAAAATATTCTCTCTATATATAGATAAAATGATATATATAGATACATATCTCTCTCTATATAGAGATATATATTCTCTTTATATATATTATCTTTCTATATATACTATCTCTCTCGATATATAGGTATCCAGGCCCAGGATACAGACTATTACTTTATAATCTGCTAGTTTTTTACTTATAAAATGGGACTGCACTGTAGATATTATTTTATAATCTGATTTTGTTATTTCACATCTTTCAAGTAACCCCTGGTCTTAGTTTCTGTGAAACACTGTTCTGAATTTCAAACATCTGATTTGAAAACACAGTTCTAGAACATAGACTGTTGGTAATTTGAAGAGAGCCTTTAAGAGGGATGATGGTGGTCATTACTGCAGTACCTTTTGTTTTAATTGTGCAGTTGGCTCTCTTATGTTGGTTTGTGTTTAATTACTAAAGCTCAGCTGTTTTGGATCATTATGTGTTAACAGGGCTACACAGATAATCTGGAAGGGAAAATGAAGAAATACAAATGACAGAAAATATTTTATAATAAAATTCTCTTGGCAAGCAGCAACCTTTTCACAAAGTCAGCCTTTTAATATAATTTACTTGCTTTATAAATACGGGTTTTTGTTTTTTCATGTCTTTATTGATTAGTAAGCATGTTAAATAATTTGGGAGGAGGCTCAAAGTCTTCAAGAAATAATTTGGAATTACTGATCCAGAACTGCTGACAGTTCTCAAAAATGGGTTAGGAAAAGTCAAAGTGATGGATGGAAAAAAGTCTTAATTTTAGCTCGTGATGTAACTTTTCTTAAATTTAGAGTTTCTTTTTTTATAATTTAAGTTACTAAAACAGTGACTGTCCATCAGGATATTATTTGATGTATTTAAAGGATTTTGCTTTGCTATATTGAATTTCATTCATTCTGGAAATTAGGAGAATGTACCTCTTTATGAAAGAGATTATTCAAATTAGAATAAGATTGATGACCTTAGCTTTCAGTTTTCTTCTCAGTAGGCGTACTCTCTCTTCTAATACTTCTTGCATACTCGGTGATTTTATAAGTTTAGAGAAGAATGAAGTCTGGCCAGATATTAAGCACAGGACAATCAATAAAGCTCGTTCACTTCACAGACTGTCCTGTCTGTGTACCCCACAGACTCATCACAGACTCCAGTCTTGGATAAGGCAGGTGCGTGAAAGAGAAGACAGCGCCCTCCCTCTCTGGCGCTGCCGTCTGGGTGGGAGCTGGGTAGACTCATCACAGACTCCAGTCTTGGATAAGGCAGGTGCGTGAAAGAGGAGACAGCGCCCTCTCTGGCGCTGCCGTCGGGGTGGGGGCTGGGCTTGGTTCAAGGCAGTTCTTGGAATGCTGGGCATCTAGGTTACCTTAGGTCAACTCTTTCGGAAATTCAATTAAAGTCTTTATTGAATGGTTTCAGTTAATAGGATGGTTGTCATGGGAATATAGATGACATAAAACAGGACTCTGAGATAGTTGTGTCGGTCAGATAAGGCATCCAAGATAATGATGATTAAGAGGCAGACCATCCTATCAGTTCAGTTCAGTTCAGTCGCTCAGTCGCGTCCGACTCTTTGCGACTCCATGGACTGCAACACACCAGGCCTCCCTGTCCATCACCAACTCCTGGAGTTCACTCATACTCATGTCCCTTGAGTCGGTGATGCCATCCAGTCATCTCATCCTCTGTCGTCCCATTCTCCTCTCACCTTCGATCTTTCCCAGCATCAGGGTCTTCTGAAATGAGTCAGCTCTTCACATTAGGTGGCCAAAGTATTGGAGTTTCAGCTTCAACATCAGTTCTTCCAATGAATATTCAGGACTAATTTCCTTTAGGATGGACTGGTTGGATCTCCTGCAGTCCAAGAGACTCTCAAGAGTCTTCTCCAACACCACAGTTCAAAAGCATAAAGTCTTCGGCTCTCAACTTTCTTTATAATCCAACTCTCACATCCATACACGACTACTGGAGAAACCATAGTCTCTACAAGACAGACCTTTGTTGGCAAAGTAACGTCTCTGCTTTTGAATATGCTGTCTAGGTTGGTCATAACTTTTCTCCCAAGGAGTAAGTGTCTTTTAAAAAATCTCATGGCTGCAATCACAATCTGCGGTGATTTTGGAGCCCCCCAAAATAAAGTCTGACACTATTTCCACTGTTTCCCCATCTATTTGCCATGAAGTGATGGGACCAGATGCCATGATCTTTGTTTTCTGAATGTTGAGCTTTAAGCCAATTTTTTGACTCTCCTCTTTCACTTTCATCAAGAGGCTCTTTAGTTCTTCACTTTCAGCCATAAGAGTGGTGTCATCTGCATATCTGAGGTTATTGATATTTCTCCCGGCAATCTTGATTCCAGCTTGTGCTTCATCCAGCCCAGCATTTCTCATGACGTACTCCACATGTAACTTAAATAAGCAGGGTGACAATATACAGCCTTGATGTACTCCTTTCAGGAAGACCATCCTATAGGAAGTAATTTTGTTTTTGGGAGGATCATCCTTAGGGAAATAGACCTTGAAGTGTGCATTTAAAGCTGGGCAGGATTTAGGTCCACAGAAAGGAGGGAAGGGTGTCTGTGTAGAGCAAAGGCGTTGGCAGAGACTCAGGCCAGACTGTGCTTGGGGCCTGTGTGGAGAACGGTGGGAAGGTTCTGTTAGAGTCAGACTGCGGGTGGCCTGGTTATTTGGTGATGAGCTTGGGTACTGTTTTAGAGGGTGCACCTTGAGTCTGCCTCATCCCCGAGGAGACAGTACACACTTTACTGGCCGCAGTGTCTCCCACCGCTGTACTGCCCGGCGGGGAGCAGGAGGCACGCTCTGCAGTGGGCTCCTTAATACCACCTCCGTCTGGCTTTTCTTTCGTCACAGTACAGTTCTTTCTAAAACAGTCTTGTTTTCAGGATAATAATTGGGTTTTCCACAGGGAAAATAATGCATGAGGCAGATAAAACACAAATTACTGACTTAAAAAAATGAATCTCTAATTTTTTTTGGTTAAACTTTGTTAGTTATGTAAAAAACTTATGTATTTTACTGTATTTTTCTTCAGGTTTCATATGGTTTTTATTATTTATATAGTTTAATAATTAAAGAGAAGGTGGGGTCTAATGAAGGACTGATCATGGATGTTAGTTATTTCTGTTCAGGTGGAAATAATGGTAACGTTTAGTACAACTCATTGGTCTTCTGAAACTTTTACAAATGCAGTCTGATTCATTTCAGCCAAGTTAATTATGAGGTAGATAATTCTTTTCCCCTAATGGAGACAAATGTGAAAGACAGAGATAGAGGAATAATCTTCAATTTAGGGTGAAGAAATTTTAGTTACTGCTATTGGTTCCTGCTGTTTGATCATAGTTCCTTTTTGTTTTTTGAAGTCTGTCTCTAATCAAGTAAGATTTAATTTTTTAGAAATAAAAGAGGGCCATGACTAATAAGAAAAGTCAACTTAAGGATAATAATTGAATATTTTAAAAAATATAACGGTATTAATTTATTTCATGACTTGATTTCAAGGTGATCTGTTGGTTTTCCTTGTACTGTCGCAGAAGGAAGTCCACGTTGGTATGAGAATGATGCTTATAAAACACCACCCTTCTTATCAGCTATCACTGAACATGTCCAGGCCATTCTGCCTACCACCTCTGTGGTGAACTGTTGATTTCATTTTTCTTCCAGTATTTACTTTTGGTTCTAGACCAGTTTTCTAGCTATGATGGAATTCTTCAAAAGTATCATATGTTTTTTATGTAGTGAACTACTCATTGATCTGTTTGGAGAAATTCTTTCTGAGGCTACACTCTTGCCTCTGAAATGTATGCAGGGAAAAGTACAAGTTTTCCATTTATTAACAAACTTACCCTTCTTTATCTCTTTGCAGTTTTTAAAATCCATGTCACTGTGACACTGATATTCATATTTTAAAAATGAATAACATTTTCTTAAAATAATCAAACAGTAAAATGGACTTTTTCCTTTAGTAATACAGTTCTATTAATATAACATGTGTAATTGTGCAGCCATCACTACAATCAGAATACAGAATAGTATCACCCCCTAAAATCCCTTAATGTTATCCTTTTAGTTAACTGTCCCCATCCTATAATCTCGGCAACCACTGATGTTTTCTCCACCCCTTTAGTTTTATCTTCTTGAGGATGTCATATAAATAGAATCATGCAGTATGTAAACTTCTAGACTAGGTTCCTTTACTCTTTGAGCTTCATCTAAGTTATGGCATAAATTGAAAGCTTGTTCCTTTTTATTACTGAGTAGTTCTCTATTGTCACTAATTAAAGGACATTTGGGTTGTTTCCAGTTTTTTTTTAACGTTTTTGAATAGAGATGCTGTAAACATTTGTATACAGATTTTTGTGTAAACATAGATTTCATTTCTTTAAGGTATCTGCCTGTGGGGAGGCAGGATTGCTGGATGATACACTGAGTGTATTTTTAATTTTATAAGAAACTGTCAACCCTTTTCCCAGAGTGGCTATACCATTTTATATTCCTACTAGCAGGGAGAAGGCAATGGCACCCCACTCCAGTGCTCCTGCCTGGAAAGTCCCATGGATGGAGGGGCCTGGTGGGCTGCAGTCCGTGGGGTCGCTAAGAATCAGACCCAACTGAGCGACTTTACTTTCACTTTTCACTTTCATGCATTGGAGAAGGAAATGGCAACCCACTCCCGTGTTCTTGCCTGGAGAATCCCACGGACGAGGGAGCCTGGTGGGCTGCCATCTATGGGGTCACACAGAGTTGGACACGACTGAAGCGACTTAGCAGCAGCAGCAACATTCTAATAGGTATATAGTAAAATCTAATCACGGTTTTAATTTGTTTCTCTAATGACTGATGCCACTGAACATCTTTTCATGTGCTTATTTGCCATCATCATATTAATAAACATCCGTGGGATTTATTAGTGGAGAATCTTTTGAAATCTTTTGCCCAGCTTTTCATTGGGCTGTTTTCCTACTCTTGAGTTTTGAGAAATCTTCGTATATTTGTATACAAATCCTTTTTCAGATATTTGCAATTGGTTTTCTCTGCAGTTGCAGTGATTTGCAATTGGTTTTCTCTCAGTCTTTAGCTTTGCTTTTCATTCTTTTAATAATAGCATTTTTCAAAGAGCAAAAATGTTTAATTTTGATAATGTCCATTTCATGCTTTTTTCTTTTTTTGTATTATACTGAAATGGAAAAAATTTTTTTAATAAATTTCTATTCTATGAAAGTGGTAAAAAGCAACTTAGTGATGGGAATGTTCTCATAAAGTTGACTTTTGGAGAAGGTGTGAATTTTATCATTTTCTGGAAAAGTGGTGCTAATTAATATATTCCTTAGTTTGAGGACCAGCTAGAACTTTTGATTAACAAAAGGATGCTATTGGTTTACCTTGGTGAGGGTCTTCACACTCTTTATAAAAAATGGTAATCACTAGCTGGTCACAATGCAGAACTATGTAGGAATTAGTCCTTAAGGCTGTTCCAGGGTTAAAGTAGTGATATATTATATTCACAGTTGATGCTTTTGGGAGTGTCTTCAGTTTCTGCTCCACTGGAACATCATTAGAACTCACAGTCAGTGTCCTGGCTAAAAGTGTGAGTTACATCAGAATGTCTGGATTTGAATCCTGCTCTTTATGTACATTATAACTGTGGGTGAGCAACTTAACTTCTCTGTGCTTCAATTTCCTTATCTGTAAGTGGGAATGATAATAACACCACCTTGTAAGGTCATTATGAGGAAATGAGATGACACAATATACATTATATATCTCAGCAGCGTCTGGCACAGCATGCGTTCAGCAAATGGCTCTTGCTATTACTTGTATTATTATTGCTGAAATAGCTTTATGATAAAATTATTTAAACAAATGTTTTGGAATATTTTCAGTAGTCAAGATAACCACATATCACACTGTCATTTTTATTCCATTTTTTCTCTTTATAATTGTTGTTATTAAAATGCCCACATTTTTCTCTTTATACTTTTTATTATTAATCAGTAATTGTGGCCTAATTGTTACTAATTATCATGTATATGCACTGTTTCGTAAGAGAACTATCAGTTTGTTTTCCGCATCCTGTGAGGTACTAATTAGATATGCACATACACGTCAATTAGCTTCCCGCTGCCTGAAATAGCACCAGAACTGGCTTAGGCTGGAGAGAAATTTGAATTAGGCTCACCTGACTACAAAGTCCAGGCACAGCAAGCTGGATTCGGGACTCAGGTGAAGTTGTCGGGGCTCAGGTTCTCTCCGTGACTCAGCTCTGCCTTTTCCTGGATGGACTTCAGTTGGCGTTGCGTATAGAACGATGACTGCAGCATCTCCACCCTCTGTAGCCGCCCCGAGTTTAGATTCAGCGGGAAAGAGAACCAGCCTCTTTCCCAGAAGCCTCAGCAAAAGTGTCACGAGGTCTCATTGGTTCTTATGGTGTCACATTTCTGACCTTGAGCCAATCAGTCCCTCAGTTTGGGGCTATGAGACTCGGATTGGCCAGTTCTGGTCACATGACACCCCTTGTGGTTTTTTTTTTTTCTTTTTTTTTTCTTTTTTTGGTGGAGCCCTCTCTTCAGGGGCCATGTTTCCTCAGAGTGGGGAAAGGTAATGACCCAGAGGGGTATCGTGGGCTTTCATTACCAGAAAAGGGGATGGATGGATACTGGGTGGTCAAACAGCTTAATGTGACATTAAGCTCTTTTTGTAGATCGGAAGCAGATCACAGGAGTCAGTGGATTTGGATTCGAATTTTGGTTTCCGATTCCAGCTTTTTCGTCTGTGAAATTTTTTGTATTGGTGGGCAAAAATCCCACATGACACGGACTTTGATTCTCTGCAGCCTTAGTTGCAGAATTATTAGACTGAAAGTTGGAGGTTGCATAGGAAGCATTTCTCCACCTTCTGGTTATAAAAGAAAAGAGGAGCCTTATGGCTTGCTATGTTTTGTAATACTCACATCGTGTTTCATTTATAAATTTACCTCATTTATAAATTTGATGTATTGTTGGTGGTGTAGTCCTGACTTGAGAAGTGTAGATTTTGTAGTGTCCTTAGCTGCTGCTCAGCTGTGACCTTGATCAAAAGGCTGGTTGAGAGTAACTATTCAGATAGATAATTAAGCCAGCTGAGATAGGAATGGGGCTAGAATTTATAATTAGTAGGTATTTGAAACCTCCTCTTGCTCTTTCTCCATGTCTTTAGGATTTTTGTCCCTGAGTCATGGAAGACAGAAGGGCTGAGAAGTCATGTGAACAAGCATGTGAGTCGCTAAAGAGGCAGGACTATGAGATGGCCCTCCAGCACTGCACAGAGGCCCTCCTTTCTCTTGGCCAGTACTCCGTGGCTGACTTCACAGGGCCCTGTCCGCTGGACATAGAGAGCATCAAGATCGAGAGTCTTCTTTATAGAATTGCCTCCTTTTTGCAGCTGGTAAGTAGACACTGTCAATAAGCCAATGGTAAACCATGTTAAATGACCTTTTTCTTTGGGTGGGAACTGTTGGTGGTCGTTCCCTCGGCAAATCACTAAATTCTGGGCTGAGGAGTTGTGTGAAGTGGCTAGGGATTTCTGAATATCTTTGATGGCAAGCAACTGTGTTTTTAAGACCTGAAAGTTTTACTGTTATATAGCATTTTTGACTGTCCACTTGTTCCAACAAATATTTATTGAGTGCATGCTATGTGGTGGACACTGTCCTAGGCATTTGTTTTATGTTGGTGAAACAGAGAGCTCCGTCCTTCGTAGTACTTTTCCTAGTATTGTGGACGGGCAGGCAATAAAGAATAGGCATTATAAGTAAGTGAACACTTCGGATTGATAGAAGGTAACAGTTTGCATGAGAAAAGACATAAAATAGAAAGTTTCTAGGGGTAGGGGTAGGGTTGCAATTTTTAAGTTACAGGCAGAGGGAACTATCAGTACAGACTTCCTTAGGCAGGAGCATGCCCGCTGCATTCGAGGGGCAGCTCTGGAGTCCATGTGGGAGTAAAGCACACCATGAGGGAGTGAGCGGCGTGGCTGACCCTGCGGGTCTGCAGCTCGCTGTGAGGGCTGCTTTCTGTCTGCTTGAGGCAGAGCACTCTTGTGGGATTTTGAGCAGGGCAGTGGTGTGGTCTGATATAATAGGAATTATTTGGTCTCTGTTGAGAATAGAGTTTAAAGTATAAGGGTTAAGAGTAGATACAAAGAGACTAGTTTGGAAGCTATTAGAATAATCTAGGCCAGAGATTAAAAGACGCTTACTCCTTGGAAGGAAAGTTATGACCAACCTAGACAGCATGTTCAAAAGCAGAGACATTACTTTGTCAACAGAGGTCCGTCTAGTCAAGGCTATGGTTTTTCCAGTGGTCATGTGTGGATGTGAGAGTTGGACTATAAACAAAGCTGAATGCCGAAGAATTGATGCTTTTGAACTGTAGTGTTGCAGAAGACTCTTGAGAGTCCTTGAGACTGCAAGGAGATCCAACCAGTCCATCCTAAAGGAGATCAGTCCTGGGTGTTCATTGGAAGGAATGATGTTGAGGCTGAAACTCCAATGCTTTGGCCACCTGATGCGAAGAGCTGACTCATTTGAAAGACCCTGATGCCAGGAAAGATTGAGGGCAGGAGGAGAAGGGGACGACAGAGGGTGAGATGGTTGGATGGCATCACTGACTCATTGGACATGAGTTTAGGTGGACTCCGGGAGTTGCTGATGGACAGGGAGGCCTGGCATGCTGCGGTTCATGAAGTCCCAGAGTTGGACACGACTGAGCAACTGAACTGAACTGAACTGAGGCCAGAGATGAAGTGGCTTAGATCAAAATGGTCACCATGGAGGTGGTGAGAAGTGGCTTGGTTCTGGCTGTAATTTGAAGGTAGAATGAAGCAGGTTTCCTAGTGTACGGAAGGCAGAGAGCGAGAGATTTAGAGAGTCATAGTTCACTTACTTTGACTTTTTCTGTCTGAGCGTTTGGAAGAGTGGAGTTGCCTTCCACTGAGATGAGGGTCTGTGGATGGGAGCAGGTTTTATGGGAAAGAGTTCGTTTTGGACACAATGAGTTTGAGATGACACTTAGATACCCAGCCAGAGATGCGGAGTAAGCAGCTGGATGTGCATGTGTGAAGTCTGGGCTGTAGATGTTACTTTCAGAGTCTGTGGTCTGTGGGTGATAAGAGCCTCAGGCCTGGGTTAGAGCACTAGGGAGTGAGTGTAGACAGAGAAGAGGAGATGACTGAGGACTTGGTCTTACAGCACTGGTTTAAGAGTTGGGGAGAAGAAGCAAAGCATCCTGAAGAGCAACCCATGAGGCTAAGGAAAACCATGAGAGCAGGGTGTCCTGGGAGCCAAAAGAGGAGAACTTGTCCAAGTGAGCAGATGTTCAGCATGTCCATTGCTGGAATAGACGTGGAGAATTGAGAATCGACAAAAAATGACAGTGTATCTAAATGGGTGCGTGTAAATATATCTGACTGGTGGCAGCCACTGGTGATTTACATGGTGTGGGGAGTGAAAGCTTGATAAAAAAGAGTTTAAGAGAAAGTCAGAAAAAAAAAAAAAAGTCAGATGGAAGGAATTTGAGTGCATGATACAGACAATTCTTGAGGAGCTTTGCCCCACTGAAGCACACACACACACACACACACACACACACAAAGGAATAGAAACTAGTGGGAGAAGTGAAGTCAAGAAAAGGATTTTTGCAAATGAGAGAAATAAGAGCTTGTTTGCTTATAGGACTAAACTGAAAGAAAACAAAAAATTAATGATGTATGAGAAATAGAAGAGGCTTGCCAGAGTGATGTTCTTGCGTAGGCCATGGAGCATATCTGCTCAGGTGGTAGGCCTGGCTCTACCTGGGACAGGTGGGAGGCAGAGCGGAGCAGGAAGTAGGCATCCGGGGTGGTGACCCTCATGGACAGTCTCTGCAGGACAGCCGTTCACTCAGTAGAGTGAGGAGCTGAGAATGAGGATGGGGTAGAGGATTCTGGTGACTTGAGGTTAGAGGAGGTGAGAAACAGGGAGTACATGGCTAGGGAAGTTGCAGTGAGGTTTACTTGGAGAGGATTGTGTAATCCTCAGCACATGAGTTAGCCTTGGTCTGTGAGTAGTAAATTTGCAACGTTAATGATTAAACTTTGAAACAAAGCTGCAGCCTTTTGATGAAATCTGTTTTAAGAGGCCTTGAACTACTTAACTTTATCTTGTATCTTTTATTTTGCAGAAAAACTATGGGCAAGCTGATGAAGATTGTAGGCATGGTATGTTTAAAAACAAGATTCTCTTCTGCTTTGAAGATTTTGAATTATTTCATTGAGTAATGTTTAAGATTTGATATTTTCATGTACTGATTTCAGTGGTGATTTTAATATGAAAAAACCCCACTTTGTGGTGCTGACTAATCTGGGTGGCTTTCCTGGCATGACGGGTGTGCACATGAGCATGGTCTCTACTCCCGAGTGGTGGCGTTGCTGCCACTCCCTTGGGAGCACTGATGATGCCCTTTGAGAGTGTGTGAGTATTTTCAGTCAGCAGAGCTATATTTTAAGAACTATAACACATAACACACATTGATTAAAATGTTGAGCTTGGATAAACTGGAAAGCTGGACCCCTTTTCCCTTCATCAGAAGATTTTCCTTGGAGAGAAGAGATCGACTGGAATGCTCCTTAGTGCTTTTCCCTGTTTTCTTTTGGTCAGGAAACTGATTAATAGGATTCTTGCTCTTTGGGTGCTCATAGACTAGAAATCCTTTTCTTTGAGATTGCTGCCGTTCTCTAGAGTGAGTCTGGGAGTGAGTGGGAGAAGGGTTCAGTGTGCGTTCTCACACACTCTTGGTGAGAGTTTTGCACAGCTCAGTGATTTGGATAATGGACTGTTTCAGTTATCTAAATGGGGAGGAGGGCTGGGGTGTTTAACGTACATTAAAGTTCTTTTCCTGTTTGCTCTTTTGTGTCAGAACTTTTCAAAGTACTAGCTATTTTTGTTGTAAACCTTACAGAATGTAAATCTTACCTCCTGTGACATATTGGACACATTGAACCATTCATTGACGATTCAGTGACTCTCTGTAAACCTTGCTTCATAGAATTGTGCACTTTGGGAGATGACTGGCGTTTGAGAGATACTGAGTACAATCTTTACTACCTATAGACGTTTAAAAGTTACTAACAAGCCAGATAATAAGCCAGACAGCATAGAGGGGCCCACTGCCCCTTCTCCCCGTAAGAGGACGTCGTGGCGTTAGTCTGTTGCATCTTCTTCGCCTTTCTCTATAGTGAGCACAAATGCTTGGAATACATTACACACACACATAGGGTTTTTTCTTTAAAAATTAAAAAAGAATTACGTGATCATAACAAAATTGCTTGCTTTCTTCGGTAGCAATATAGATCATGCATATCTTACTGAGTTAATAATGCATCAGCTCCAGCTCCTGCACCATAGTCCATGGTGTAGACAGCCACCATTTACTCAGCTGTTCCCATGGTGGTGGGCATTCGGGTGGTTCTAGTTTTCTAGTTTGTCACAGTTCACCCTGTAACAGTCATACATTGTTTCTCACTGCTGCCTTTGTTTCTGTGTGGTAGTCTTAAAAGTTAGATGCCTGGATGAAGGAGTTTTAAAAGTTGAATGTCTGGGTTAAAATATACATATAACTTTAACAGACACTTTCAGATTAGTTTCAAATGCACACATTTTTAAATAGTTCAGAAAAAAATTAATGAAGTAAATATGGCAAAAGATGGCAACCTAAGTTTCAAGAATCTGAATGCTTATTATACTATTTCCCTTAGTTTCTCATTCTAAATTTTTCATAATGTAGAAAATTATGAAAAATTCTCATATCTCATTTCACAGTCTCACATATCAGCAATATGTGAGAATGCCTGTTTCCTATGATCTCACTAACTGGAACCTCTCAGTCCTGACATTGTGACAATCTCATGTGTGAGAAACGACCTCTTTAATTTTTGCTTCCTTGAGTACTAATGAGGTTGATACTTTTCGTTTTTTGGAGACGTACAAAGGCCCAGCAGATTAAATGACTTGTAAGAAGTTGTGGGAGAGTAAATGTTGCTGGCGAGGAGCACATGGAAAAGAGTCGCACCTTTTGTTAATTGTTCTGCTCGACGTTTAAAGTCAGGCATTATTTTACAGCTGCTGGATTAACAATATAGAAATTTAGCCTGGAAACCCTGGAGATGAGGGCTGGGTCTGCTACCTGGACTGTGATCGTAGTAGCATGAGAGCATATGTACGTCCAGAGTCACCAGACTGCATACCTTGGTCACGTGCAGCTTCTGTGCGCTGATCCTGCTTCTGTAATGTGGGGAGAAATCCACCGTCTCGATAAGGTGGTAGTGAAATGAGTGTATGCTTGTGATGGTGGGGGGGCGGTACGAAGCAGAATACAGCTTGGTAATATGTTCATACCTTTGACCCGCTAATCTCAGTTCTGGGAGACTGTCCCAAGTAAATATTTCAAAAGAAGGAAAAAATTGTTTGTGAAATGGTGTTCATTGCAGTGCTGTGTGGAAAAGGGGGAAGTTGGTTAGCTTGCAGTAATGGTTCAATGATTACATTCTATGTATTCCTTGTTACCATTTATGTGATAAGTAAGAACATGGAAATGCTTATTTAATGTAAAGTTGTTCATTTGAAGTAGACATTTGGAAATATTGTCAAAAGTTTATGTGTATATATTGCTAGTTGTAGAGTTCTGCTTTTATATCATATATAATTTTTTCCTCTTTCCTTTTGGTAACTTTTTTTTTTTGAAGTATAGTTGATTTACAGTATTACTTTAATTTCAGGTGTACAGCAAGGTTATTTTTATATAAGATAAAATACCATGGTTAGTAATAAGAAACGAGACCAGAGTCTCGGCCTTTGTTGATTGCTGTGCTGGTTTGTGTGCTGGGTGCCCAAGCAGCTCCCTCTGCAGGGCCTCAGACCTTGTTTGCATTTGATGGACTGCAGGATCCCTTGCTGTCAGTATCAGCTTGCATTCCTTGCGGCTCTCAACAGGCCTCACTGCAGCTACCCTCCCCGCTTCTCCCTCCACTTGCTGCTTCTGACCCTGATTTCACTTTCTCACACAGGGAGGAAAACCCGACAGTCTTTGTCATGGAGTTAAAAAATTTAAATTCTTTTTTATTATGAAAAACTTACAAGGAGAAACTAAGGGAAATAGTATAATAAGCATTCATATTCTTGAAACTCAAGTTGTCACCTTTTGCCATATTTACTTCATTAATTTTTTTTCTGTTTTTTTCTATTTGAAAGTAATTATAGATACCATGATATTTATTTCTAAATACTTCAGTATGCATCTGTAATAAATAAGATCATAACTGTATAACCGCAGCATTATTATTAACCTAATAAAAGTGATCATAATTCCCTAATATCCAAAACCCAATCCATAGTCATATTTACCTGGTTTTCTCCAAAATGTGGTTGTTGTTTTTTTTTTTAATGGCTGATTTCTTTAAGCCAGGAACTAATCAGAGTCATAAGATTTGAAAGTTGGAGTTCTGCTTAAACAAACAGATTCTGAGTGAGGACTCAAGGGCATCTTGAAAATAAACTACACAGACTTTAAGTTCAGAGAGTTTTAGTTCTGAGTTTGGTGTTGTGTTCTGGATAGTGAGGATTGTCAAGCCAGTGGCAGTGAGTAAGTCTGTTTCATTACCTGAACATAAGCTGTATTTGGCATAACAGGAAAACTTCCATAAAATAAAGATTTTTCCTGTGCTTTTGAAATATTCATCATATAGGAAACTCACATTTTTTACACTAACAAAATAGAATGAGGTAAATGGAGAAAGTGAAATCAAATAGTAGTAGTCTTAGCAACTGAAAGAGATTTGTGCTACATGTAATGTGTAAGTCAAACTCAATCATAACAGTGGATATTTTTCATATAGCTGCAAGATTCTTAAACTCTAGCTGAGAGTGTCATTAATTAAGAAATTAATACAAGCAGGAGTTTGGGGCATCTATTGATATTTATTATATTAATACTTCCCCTGTGAAGTGATTCAGTAACCAAAAAGCCCTGTTGAATAGATGCTGACTGTCCTAAAAAAGGCAAATTGATACATGATTGATTGAACCTTCTACATTTCCTTTTTCTCTGAAGAGTTTTCATTAAATAGATTTTATGGTAATTAAACATTTTGGGGGGAAAAATAGTTAATAAGGGTAATAATATTTATTCAGAATTTTCTCTGGGTCAGACCCTCTGAAATAGTTTGTTTAACCACATTGTAATACCACCATTACATTGTTTAACCACCATTCCAATTTTGCAGGTGATGAGTGAGATTAACTAACTTGCTTAGGAGCACAGAGACTGTCCAGAACTGGACTGTGGTTTTGAAGTGAAGTCTTTCTGACCTGAAAGGCCATGCTCCTTCTCTTTTATCTGTCCTAAGCTATAATCTGTGTATTCTTTGGAGTTTTACAGACATTATTCTGTTTAGTATAGTAAATTCGGGGGAGGAAAGGTATATGGGTATTTTATATTCTAGAAAGGATTAAAAAAAACAAACTGAGGCTCAGGGTGACATTGATAATCATTAGTAGAGTTGGACAAGAATTTGGATCTTCAAGCCAGGTTTTCCTTTCCTTAAAAGCCAAGACTTTTAAATAGTGGAGCAGTTTCAGGAATATTTCTTATTCTTTAGATCCAGTCGCTGCAGAGTCGCTGGTCATTGCAAAGATGGTACAGAGTGACCCCATGTGCTGTTTCCCCCACTGGTTACATCTGACGTAACCATGGTTACATCTGACGTAACCGTAGTACAATACCAAAGCTAGGAAGTGGGCTTTGGTTCAATGACTATGTGTAATTCTGTGTCATTTTACTGTGTGTGGATTCATGGAACCACCAGCACAATCGAGGTTCAGAACTGTTCCATCACATGAAGACCTTTTTTTGTGTGCTGCCCTGTATAGTTACATTCATAGTCCTACCTCCCTGTGTAACCCCGGCAACCACTCGTCTGTTCTCCATCTCTGTAATTGTGTCCTTTTGAAAATAACACACAATAGAACCATATTGTTTGTGACCTTTTTAAGATAACTTTTTCCCTCTCACCATGTATTTAAGATCCATCCAAGTTTTTGAGTGTATGAATAGTCATCCGTTTTTATGGCTGAGTAGTATTCCATAGCCCCTTCATTGATCATAGCCTTGTTGTGGTGAAGGGGCTTACGTAACCCAATGAGGCTATGAGCCACCCAAGACAGACGGGTCATGGTGAAGAGTTGTTACAAAATGTGGTCTACAGAGGAAGAAGTGGCAACCCACTCCAGTATTCTTGCCATGAGAACCCCATGAACAGTATGAAAAGGCAAAAAGATATGACACCGGAAGATGAGCCCCCTAGGTCGAAAAGTTGTCCATTCTGCTACTGGGGAAGAGTGGAGGGCAACAGCTCTAGAAAGAACAAAGCAGTTGAGCGGAAGTGGGAATGATGTTCAGTTGTGGATGTGTCTGGTGGTGAAAGTAAAGCTAGATGCTGTAAAGAACAGTATTATATAAGCACCTTGAATGTTAGGTCCATAAATCACTGGACATGGTCAAGCAGGAAGTGGCAACAGAGAATATTGACATCTTAGGAATCAGTGAACTAGAACGGATTGGAATGAGTGAATTTATTTCCGAGGACCATTATATCTACTGTGGGCAAGAATCCCATAGAAGAAATGGAGTACCCCTCATAGTCAACAAGAGAGTCTGAAATTGCAGTATTGGGTGCAACCTCAAAAATGACAGAATGATCTTGATTCTTTTCCAAGGCAAACTATTAAACATTACAGTGATCCAAATCTATGCCCCAGCCACTGATGCTGAAGAAGCTGAAGTTGACCAGTTCTATGAAGACCTACCACACTTTTGAGAACTAACACCAAAAGGTGTTCTTTTCATCACAGGGAATTGGAATACAAAAGTAGAAAGTCAGGGGCTACCCAGAATAACAGGCAAATTTGCCCTTGGAGTACAGAATAAAGCAGGGCCAACAGAGTTTTGTCAAGAGAACACACTGGTCACACCAAACACCCTTTTCCAACAAGCCAAGAGATGACCCTACACGTGGGCATCACCAGATAGTTAATACCGAAATCAAATTATGTTCTTTCAGACTGTGGTGGTAAAGAAGCTCTTGAGAGTCCCTTGGACAGCAAGGAGATAAAAAGGAAATCAATTCCAAATACCCATTGGATAGACTGATGGTGAAGCTAAACCTCCAATATTTTGGCCACCTACTGCAAAGAGTTGACTCTTTGGAAAGACTCTGACGCTTGGAAAGCTTGAAGGCAAAAGGAGAAGGGGACAGCAGAGGATGAGATAGTTCATCACTGACTCAGTAGACATGAATTTGAGCAAACTCTGGGAGGTAGTGGAGGACAGAGGAGCCTGGTGTGTTGCAGTTCATGGGGTCATTCAAGGTTCAGACACAACTTCATGACTGAAAGCAGTAACAAAGTGTCCCACAGCGCGGCCACAGCACAGTCGGGCCTCCAGCAGGGGCCTGAGGCTTTGTGGAACAGGATCTCCACTCACTCTTCATTTGCCCTTAGTGCCTATCAACTATTTAAAGTTCTCATATTTAAGTTGATAGGGATTAGAAACTTAAATTATAAAATGCTAATTTTGGAGTAGAATGAAAATCAGGAAAGTGAGTGAATATTTAGTATTTGAATTAAGTTTCAGGACTGTTATCTTTCAAGTGTGCAGACTCCCTTTTTTCTATGTGTAGATGTTTGAGAAAGCAATAGTCTTTGAACTTAGGCCCTCTGAACTCATCGCAGCCATGTGACTGTTCTGTGCCTTTTCTTGTTTCTGCAGAGTGTCAGTTATAGTCAGAAGTGACATTATACATTTATTTCATGTTTTTCACTCATGGGATAAACACTAGCATTAATTTTATATTAGCTGAAATTATATTTATACATAAAAAGAGATTTAAAATGAGTGGTAGCTTGCCCTTTAAAAATTTCAGTTAAAACTGTACCAGGAGAGGGCACTGCAGTCAAGATGGCTGTGAACACCTGAGCACAGCGCTCTCCCCCAGGGCCAGGACAGTGGAAGGGCAGCAAGCCGCGGGTGTTTCTCCTTAGCAAGCAGATCAGCCAGGGAGACAGTGAAGCAAGGGGGAGGGGGGGTCTTAGCACAGAACTTCCACAGTCAGGATTTCCTCCAGTGCTTAACAGTGGAGATGGCAAGATGTTGGCTTTTGACATTGAAATGAAGGCCGTGAAAGAGTATTAAAATATAGTTAAATTGATCTTTTTAAGTAGAAAAAGCTTCTTCCAATTTTTGAACAGTTAACACAGATGAACTTTCCAGTAACTATATAGCAGATGCATTGTGGAAATTAGAATTCTTTATGAAGAGAAGGTTGAAGTCTCTGCAAGCAGCAGATTCTCTCTCTCTTTCTAATGCACACACAGTATGACAGGTACTTTTGCAAATACTGTTTTAACAGTGCCTTCTGTGAAAAGTTCATTCAAGCATGTGAATGAAATGAAAACCTTTTATGGTACGCTGGGGAATGAAGTTTCAGGTTTGTTTCTATGATTATGTGTGTTGTCAGCTTTTTACTGCGTACAGTTTTATATTTGTATAGTGATGAGGAAGTTGAGGTATATTCATTGTGCGTCTCTTGCTCCTCGGAAGAAAAGTTATAACCAACCTAGACAGCATATTAAAAAGCAGAGACATTACTTTGCCAACAAAGTTCTATCTAGTCAAAGCTATGGTTTTTCCAGTGGTCATGTATGGATGTGAGGCTTGGACTGTAAAGAAAGCTGAGTGCCTAAGAATTGATGCTTTTAAACTGTGGTGTTGGGGAAGACTCTTGAGAGTTCCTTGGACTGCAAGGAGATCTAACCAGTCCATCCTAAAGCAGATCAGTCCTGAATATTCATTGGAAGGACTGATGCTGAAGCTGAAACTCCAATACTTTGGCCAACTGACTCATTGGAAAAGACCCTGATGCTGGGAAAGATTGCAGGTGGGAGGAGAAGGGAACGACAGAGGATGAGATGGATGGATGGCATCACCGACTCAATGGACATGAGTTTGAGCAAGCTCCAGGAGTTGGTGATGGACAGGGAGGCCTAGCTTGCTGCAGTCCATTGGGTTGCAAAGAGTTGGACATGACTGAGCGACTGAACTGAACTGAACTGAAGTTGCTTCAGAATGTCCAGCTCTTTGCAACCCCATGGACTGTAGCCCACCAGGCTCCTCTGTCCATGGGATTCTCTAGGCAAGAGTACTGCGGTACATTGCCATGCTCTGCTCCAGGGGATCTTCTCAACCCAGGGATTGAACCACTTTGCTTCTCCTGCTTTGGCAGGCGGGTTCTTAACCACTCGTGCCACCTAGGAAACCCATCTTATTGAATTAGCTCTAAAATTTAAGCTGGAACACTGAAAATAAGCCAGGAGAAATAACCTGTTTTTCTATAGTATGAAAACATCCAGAAGAAAGTAGTCCAAGAGCCTTTACACTCAACTACAGTTGAAGGAAAGTGTACTTTCAAGAATATACAATAAGATCTCAGCTTTAAAGTTTACTGTATAAACAAGGGGTTGTAAAAGAGATAACAAAGATTGTTGTGAGTGGGTTGGAGGACCAAATACTGACAGCAGTAAGAACAAGGTAGCAGGGATGTGGGGACAAAAAGAGAAAGCAAGAGAATGAGAGAAAGTATATTATAGAATTTAAACCTGGGGTGAAATATTTAGAAGAGGTCTAATGATCCCAAGCATTGAATTTTGTTAGGGCTTTTCATTTTCCAAAAGCATTTTATTAAGGAAATATTTTATCTGCAAAAGACTTTGGTTCAGTTCAGTTCAGTCGCTCAGTCGTGTCCAACACTCTGAGACCCCATGAATCGCAGCATGCCAGGCCTCCCTGTCCATCACCATCTCCCGGAGTTCACCCAGACTCACGTCCATCAATTCCGTGATGCCATCCAGCCATCTCATCCTTGGTCGTCCCCTTCTCCTCCTGCCCCCAATCCCTCCCAGCATCAGAGCCTTCTCGAATGAGTCAACTCTTCGCATGAGGTGGCCAAAGTACTGGAGTTTTAGCTTCAGCATCATTCCTTCCAAAGAAATCCCAGGGTTGATCTCCTTCAGAGTGGACTGGTTGGATCTCCTTGCAGTCCAAGGGACTCTCAAGAGTCTTCTCCAACACCACAGTTCAAAAGCATCAATCTTCGACGCTCAGCCTTCTTCACAGTCCAACTCTCATATCCATACATGACCACTGGAAAAACCATAGCCTTGACTAGATGGACCTTTGTTGGCAAAGTAATGTCTCTGCTTTTGAATATGCTGTCTAGGTTGGTCATAACTTTTCTTCCAAGGAGTAAGTGTCTTTTAATTTCATGGCTGCAGTCACCATCTGCAGTGATTTTGGAGCCCAAAAAAATAAAGTCTAACACTGTTTCCACTGTTTCCTCATCTATTTCCCATGAAGTGATGGGACCAGATGCCATGATCTTCATTTTCTGAATGTTGAGCTTTAAGCCAACGTTTTCACTCTCCTCTTTCACTTTCAACAAGAGGCTTTTTAGTTCCTCTTCACTTTCTGCCATAAGGGTGGTGTCATCTGCATATCTGAGGTTATTGGTATTTCTCCCGGCAGTCTTGATTCCAGCTTGTGTTTCTTCCAGACCAGCGTTTCTCATGATGTACTCTGCATAAAGACTTTGGTAGGAAGGACATAAAGTTTCACTAAAGCTGCAGCCCACATGCCTTAAAGTATTATGTATTAAAATTGGAAAAAGAGAGCAAGGGTAAGAAGGGTAGAGACAGGAGAAGGATAGTGGGAAAAAAAAACTGGTAACATGGACACTGGTGAGAGATGTGCCGCAGAACTATTATTTTGATTTATGTCATGTTTTCTGATACTTGTTATAAATGGACATTTTGAGGTGACTTAAGTCTTCCACCATTTGGAGTCTGTTTATATACTCCTCCCCCATCCCTAGGATATATTTAGCTACAAGTTTATGGCCAGAGATTAAATGGCTGATATTTAGGAAGGAATTTATTTATAAATTACAAATTTTTAATGTACTTATTAAATGGATTCATTTTTATTTATTTAAAATTTATTTTAAATTGGAGGAGAATTTCTTTACAGTGTTGTGTTCATTTCTGCCATACAATAACATGAATTGGCCATAAGTATCTATATATCCCCTTCTTCTTGAGCCTCCCACCACCCTTATTTTTAGATTTGATTCAGTTCCTGATGTGTTGTTTCGGAGAACGTGATCATATCCAAGTGGTGAGTAAGTTCATTTTGTTAATGACTTGAAGATTTAGTTTAGTGGTAATTTAAAATTTTCTTTTGAGAATATTGGTAAAATACCACCTTGATTTGGCTATGATCTTCAGTACTAGATTTTAGAAATAACTAAGGACTTGATAAGAGAAATAATGTAAAACGGTCATGTTACTGAAAAAATACAGACTAATACTCAGCATTTACTGAGCTTTAAACTTGTTTTAAGTGATCTTACTCATGGCAGGCAATACTTGACAGGCAAGGGGAATTATGTTTTAATTATTTATCCTCTCTTTTTGGTAGCCAGGGGCTTCCTTACAGAGACTGTTTTGGTCGAAGCAGTTGAATGAATGCATGCGTGTGTGCTTACTCATTCAGTCGTGTCCAACTCTCTATGACCCCATGGACTGCAGCCCGCCAGGCTCCTCTGTCCATGGGGTTCTCCAGGCAAGAATACTGGAGTGGGTTGCCATGCTCTCCTCTAGGGGACCTTCCCGTCAGGGATTGAACCCAGGTCTCCTGCATTGCAGGTGGATTCTTTACTATCTGAGCCACCAGGGAAGCCTAAGAATACTGGAGTGGGTAGCCTGTTTCTTCTCCAGAGGATCTTTTCAACCCAGGAATCGAACCAGGTTCTCCTGCATTGCAGGTGGATTCTTTACCAGCTGAGCTACCAGGGAAGCCCTGTTGAATGAACACTCCTTTGATATTACTCATTTTCTGGTCCAGAACATTCCAAGTAATAGATATTTTAGGTCTTAGCAAATCTTACAAAAACTTAAGAATGAAAAGGGATAGAGCCTTGAATTTCACAACACAGCTAAGGTGCAGGAAGGAGTTCTGTGCTCACAAAGTTCCACAGATAGCTGGTGGGGAGAGAATTTATTTGTAAGGAAACATAACTTTTTTACAATTGCCCAAGATTAGATTATGTTTGGCAGGTTCAATAACTGAGGCAAATTTATTATACACTGGGCCATACTTTGTATTCTTTCAGGCTTTTCCAAAATGTTAAGGATAACACAGTACCAGAGTGACAGCATTGCAGTTTGATTTTATCGTGTGACACAGCAGCAGGACAGCTTTTCACCCACAGTACTTGACTGTTTCTTTGCCACAGTTCTTCATGTGGGATCCTACAAGACATAAACTGAATTGCAATTAAAGAAAACAGTTAGAAGAAAGTATGTCAGTAGTGTTTCTTGTCTGAAATGTTTAGAGAGAGGAAAAGGAAAAGAATAATATGGAGACATTCAAATACCAATAGAATGGCAGAACTTTTGTAAAATAAAATTTAGCTGATACTTTGTACAAAACCAAAGACCTTTGAAAAGTGTAAAGTATGTTGTTTAATGCTTTTTATTTATTTATTTTTCTTTAATTAATTTTTATTTTTTAGTTTGTTTTGCTTTACAATACTGTATTCGTTTTGCTACACATCTACATGAATCAGCCACGAGTGTACATGAACTCCCAATCCCGACCCCCACCTCCCTGTCTCTTATACACATCTCCATTTGGACCTGGGTTCAAATCATCTGGGTTGCTTATTGGAGAATGCCACTCCAAAGCCACCCCCAAAGAAATAAGCACCAGAAACAGCTTTACACCACATTACCCAGCACCCCTCCCTTTCAAAATGTTTGCTGCCCACCCCCCAGCTTTTCCTAGAGAAAAATTAACAGGCCTCTGATGAATCACACTTTCTGGACATGGTGTTCTGGGGATCTGATTATACAAAGAAGCTGCTCCAGGGGTTTCCATGCACATGAGTGCTTG
>SJXQ01012726.1:0-45341 GCA_006408695.1 Aepyceros melampus
TCGTGGCTGATTCATGTCAATGTATAGCAAAACGAATACAGTATTGTAAAGCAAAACAAACTAAAAAATAAAATTTAATTAAAAAAAAAAAAAAAATGAAGGCCATTAATATCATCAGTCTCTTACATGCCTAGAATATGATAAAAGCTCAATTAAAAAGTTTGTAGATAAAAAAAGTGGTCAACCACTTGTAAAAAAATAAAACTAGAAGACTTTCTATCACCATACATAAAAATAAACTCAAAATAGATTAAAGATCTAAATGTAAGACCAGAAACTATAAAACTCCTATAGGGAAACATAGGCAAAATACTCCTTGACCTAAATCATAGGAGGATCCTCCATGACTCACCTCCCAGAGTAATGGAAATAAAAGCAAAAATAAACAAATGGGGTCTAATTATACTTAAAAGCTTTCACACAATGAAGGAAATCATAAGCAAGGTGAAAAGACAGTGTCCAGAATGGGAGAAAATAATAGCAAATGAAGCAACTGACAAATAACTAATCTCAAAAATGTACAAGCAACTCATGCAGAGGTGCTCAGTACCAGAAAAATAAACCACCAAATCAAAAAAAAATAGTCCAAAGAAGTAGACATTCCTTCAAAGAAGACATGCAAATGGCTAACAAACACATGAAAAGATGCTCACCATCACTCATTATCAGAGAAATGCAAATCAAAACCACAATGAACTACCATCTCATGCTGGTCAGAATGGCAGCGATCCAAAAGTCTACAAGCAATAAATGCTGGAGAGGGTGTGGAGAAAAGGGAACCCTCTTACACTGTTGGTGGGAATGCAAACTAGTGCAGCCACTATGGAGAACAGTTTGGAGATTCCTTAAGCAAACTGGAAATAGAACTGCCATATGACCCAGCAATTCCACTGCTGGACATACACACTGAGGAAACCAGAAATGAAAGAGACATGTGTACTCCAATGTTCACTGCAGCACTGTTTTCAATAGCCAGGACATGGAAACAACCTAGATGTCCATCAGCAGACAAATGGATAAGAAAGCTGTGGTACTTATACACAATGCAATATTACTCAGCCATTAAAAAGAGTGCATATGAGTCAGTTCTAATGAGGTGGATGAAACTGGAGCCTATTATACACAGTGAAGTAAATCAGAAAGAAAAACATCAATACAGTATGTTAATGCATATATATGGAATTTAGAAAGATGGTAATGATGACCCTATATGTGAGACAGCAAAAGAGACACAGAGATAAAGAACAGACTTTTGTACTCTGTGGGAGAAGGTGAGGGTGGTGTGATTTAAGAGAATAGTATTGAAACATGTATATTACCATATGTGAAATAGATCACCAGTCCACGTTCGATGCATGAGACAGGTCACTCAGGGCTGGTGCACTGGGATGACCCTGAGGGATGAGATGGGGAGGGAGATGGGAAGGGCATTCAGGTTGGGGGACAATGTACACCCATTTCTGATTCATGTCAATGTATGGCAGAAACCACTACAATGTTTTAAAATAATTAGCTTCCAATTAAAATAAATAAATTGATTATTAAAAAAAGTTTGTCACAATAAATGAATTGAATGTTCTCTAAAGAAGATATATATATATATATGGCCAATAAGAATGGGGGGAAAATGCTTGACATCATTAGTCATTGTTATTTAGCCACTCAGTTGTGTCTGACTCTTTGTGACCCCATGGACTGTAGCCAGCCAGGATCCTATATCCATGGAGATTTCCAGGCAAGAATACAGGAGTGGGTTGCCATTTCCTTCTCCAAGGGATCTCCCTGATCCAGGGATCAAACTCTTGTCTCCTGCAAGTCTCCTTTATTGCAGGAGATTTTTTTTTAATCACTGAACCACCTGGAAAGCCAAATCAAAACCACAATGATATGTTATTTCATGTGTACTATGGTGACTAGCACCAAAACATCAGATATTTACAAGTATTGGAGAAATTGGAGCACTCATACATTATAGAATGTAAATTAGAGAAATTACTTCAAAAAACAGTCTGGCTGTTCTTCAACAAGTTAAACATTGATTTGCCATTTGACCTAGCATTTCCACTTCATGAATACACTCAAGACAAATGAAAACATAAGTCCACGCAAAAACTCATGAACAAATGTTTGTAGCCTCATTATTCATAAGAGCCAAAGGGTAGAAACAATCCAAATGTTCATCAATTGATGAACAGAGAAAATGTAACATACTCATACTTGTCCAGAAAAAGGAATTAATTAGTTCACATACTACAACATGCATAAACCTTGAAAACATCATGTTAAATGAGAAAAGCCAAACACAAAGGGCCACATATGATATTATTCCATTTATATGAAATGTCCAGAGTAGGCAAATATAGATGTTCAAGCTGGTTTTAGAAAAGGCAGAGGAACCAGAGATCAAATTGACAACATCCACTGGATCATTGAAAAAGCAAAAGAGTTCCAGAAAAACATCTATTTCTCTTTATTGACTATGCCAAAGCCTTTGACTGTGTGGATCACAATAAACTGTGGAAAATTCTGACAGAGATGGAAATAAAAGACCACCTGACCAGCCTCTTGAGAAATCTATATGCAGCTAAGGGAGCAACAGTTAGAACTGGACATGGAACAACAGACTGGTTCTAAATAGGAAAGGGAGTACAGAAAGGCTGCATATTGTCTCCCTACTTATTTAACTTCTATGCAGAGTACATCATGAGAAACGCTGGACTAGAAGAAACACAAGCTGGAATCAAGATTGCTGAGAGAAATATCAATAAACTCAGATAGGCAGATGACACCACCCTTATGGCAGAAAGTGAAGAGGAAATCAAAGGTCTCTTGATGAAAGTGAAAGAAGAGAGTGAAAAAGTTGGCTTAAAGCTCAACATTCAGAAAACAAAGATCATGGAATCTGGTCCCATCACTTCATGGGGAAAAGATGGGGAAACAGTGTCAGACTTTATTTTTTGGGGCTCCAAAATCACTGCAGATGGTGACTGCAGCCATGAAATTAAAAGACGCTTATTCCTTGGAAGAAAAGTTGTGACCAACCTAGATAGTATATTCAAAAGCAGAGACATTACTTTCCTGACTAATGTCCGATTAGTCAAGGCTATGGTTTTTCCTGTGGTCATGTATGGATGTGAGAGTTGTACTGTGAAGAAGGCTGAGCACCGAAGAATTGATGCTTTTGAACTGTGGTGTTGGAGAGGACTCTTGAGAGTCCCTTGGACTGCAAGGAGATCCAACCAGTCCATTCTGAGGGAGATCAACCCTGGGATTTCTTTGGAAGGAATTATGCTAAAACTGAAACTCCAGTACTTTGGCCACCTCATGTGAAGAGTTGACTCATTGGAAAAGACTCTGATGCTGGGAGGGATTGGGGGCAGGAGGAGAAGGAGACGACCAAGGATGAGATGGCTGGATGGCATCACTGACTCGATGGACATGAATCTGAGTGAACTCTGGGAGTTGGTGATGGACAGGGAGGCCTGGCGTGCTGCGATTCATGGGGTTGCAAACAGTCAGACACTACTGAGCGACTGAACTGAACTGAACTGAGCTGATAGTGTCGGAAAGCAAATTTTTTGCCTAGAGTGGGGTGAAATGGAAGTGACTTGTACACAGTAAAATTTTTCTTTATGATATGATAGAAAATGTTATAAAATTGTGGTAATGCAGCACAACTCTGCAAATATAAACAACAACAACATTGAATTATAAACTAGTTGGGTGAATTGTGTGGTATCTCAATAAAGCTTCTACTAGAAAACAAACCAACCTAGATAGTATATTCAAAAGCAGAGACATTACTTTCCTGACTAATGTCCGATTAGTCAAGGCTATGGTTTTTCCTGTGGTCATGTATGGATGTGAGAGTTGTACTGTGAAGAAGGCTGAGCACCGAAGAATGATGCTTTTGAACTGTGGTGTTGGAGAGGACTCTTGAGAGTCCCTTGGACTGCAAGGAGATCCAACCAGTCCATTCTGAGGGAGATCAACCCTGGGATTTCTTTGGAAGGAATTATGCTAAAACTGAAACTCCAGTACTTTGGCCACCTCATGTGAAGAGTTGACTCATTGGAAAAGACTCTGATGCTGGGAGGGATTGGGGGCAGGAGGAGAAGGAGACGACCAAGGATGAGATGGCTGGATGGCATCACTGACTCGATGGACATGAATCTGAGTGAACTCTGGGAGTTGGTGATGGACAGGGAGGCCTGGCGTGCTGCGATTCATGGGGTTGCAAACAGTCAGACACTACTGAGCGACTGAACTGAACTGAACTGAGCTGATAGTGTCGGAAAGCAAATTTTTTGCCTAGAGTGGGGTGAAATGGAAGTGACTTGTACACAGTAAAATTTTTCTTTATGATATGATAGAAAATGTTATAAAATTGTGGTAATGCAGCACAACTCTGCAAATATAAACAACAACAACATTGAATTATAAACTAGTTGGGTGAATTGTGTGGTATCTCAATAAAGCTTCTACTAGAAAACATAAATTAAATAAGTTACTCCTATGAAGGTACCAGTATATTACCTGGCTATGTAACCATACTTCATGAAAACTGTGATTCTGTAGATTGTAATATGCACCATTATTTTATGTATCACCAAGAAAGAAAAAAAAATACAGACAAATTAACTACAACAGATAATCATAATGTGCATTCTGTTTTCAGAGATGTGCTTTGATGCTCAGTCATGCATGACTCTTTGTGACCCCATAGACTACAGCCACCAGGCTCCTTTGTCCATGGGAATTCTCTAGGCAAGAATACTGGAGTGGGTTGCCACGCCCTCCTCCAGGGGATCTTCCCAACCCAAGGACTGAACTCACATTTCCTGCATTGCAGACGGATGCTTTACCAGCTGAGCCACTAATGAAGCCCTCAGAGATTTTAGTTGTAGAAAAATATGTGTCTTAGATCAATAAAACACAATTCATGTTAAACAAATGTTTGTAGCATCTGAAATTATATCCATTCAACAAAAACATAGATCTTTCATTCTTCCAAAGTCAAATTTTATGCTCACACACAATGCCTATATTAATGGTTTTTAAGAATCCAATTCATGACTTCCAGTCTCCATCACCTTCAAGAAGTATGACCTGGTGAAGTACCTGTCCTCCTTAGTCCAACCTGCCCTATCATTTCACTGTATCCCTGTCCTAGGAGTCCCTGGACTTCCTGAGTATCTCTTGACTCTTTACAAAGAGGGGGACCTGGCCATAGAATAAGCCTACCTTTCCCTCAGTGACTGGTGGTCATTTCTGCCTTTGAGGTCCTTCAGGCACCTTTTATTCCCCCCATGACAGGATGTGACTTGGATGTGTTGTGGTGACAGACACCTTGCTCTTGGTGGCAGATTCCACTAAAGAGAGAGTGAAAAACCATATACATATTCATTCTGGGCAGTCAGAGCTATTGACTGACAGACAATGGAATGAATAAAAGCACTACCTATCCATCTTCTGATCGTCAGTAATGTGCAGTCCCCTTTGGGAACTGGCAAGAATTCTTTTCTCCTTCTTAAAATTCACTGGTCTCTTTTAGGACAGATAAGAAAATAAATTCATCATAGGCAGGCTCTCTGGCACTTTCTTAATAGTATAAATATTCTTTATTTCTAACTTTAACACAAGAGGAGAAAAAACTATGCTCTTAAATTCTATCTTCCTTATATACAAACCTTTTGTGAATTATAGAATGTTTCTTAGAGGAAAGACAAGAAAAAATAGTGACAAGAAGCAATCTTTCTCAAGAAAGATTGTGACAAGAGCAGTGAGCAAATCTAGAAGAGCATTGTGGATTCCATGTCTACCTTATGTTAATTCTCTTGGGTCTGACATTTTGCTTTGAATGATTCCACATATACCTACCTAAAGAAACTAAAGACCTATATATAGAAAATTATAAAACACTGATGAAAGAAATCAAAGAGGACACTAATAGATGGAGAAATATACCATGTTCATGGATCGGAAGAATCAATATAGTGAAAATGAGTATACTACCCAAAGCAATCTACAGATTCAATGCAATTCCTATCAAGATACCAGCGGTGTTTTTCACAGAGCTAGAACAAATAATTTCACAATTTGTATGGAAACACAAAAAAAACACAGAAATCCCTTGCATTCCTATACACTAATAATGAGAAAGTAGAAAAAGAAATTAAGGAATCAATTCCATTCACCATTGCAACGAAAAGAATAAAATACTTAGGAATATACCTACCTAAAGAAACTAAAGACCTATATATAGAAAATTATAAAACACTGATGAAAGAAATCAAAGAGGACATTAATAGATGGAGAAACATACCATGTTCATGGATCAGAAGAATCAATATAGTGAAAATGAGTATACTACCCAAAGCAATCTACAGATTCAATGCAATTCCTATCAAGATACCAGCGGTATTTTTCACAGAGCTAGAACAAATAATTTCACAATTTGTATGGAAACACAAAAAAACCTTGAATAGCCAAAGCCATGTTGAGAAAGAAGAATGGAACTGGAGGAATCAATCTGCCTGATTTCAGGCTTTACTACAAAGCCACAGTCATCAAGACAGTATGGTACTGGCACAAAGACAGAAATATAAATTAATGGTGTTTTTCTTTCTGGCTTACTTCACTCTGTATAATCGGCTCCAGTTTCATCCACCTCATTAGAACTGATTCAAATGTATTCTTTTTAATGGCTGAGTAATACTCCATTGTGTATATGTACCACAGCTTTCTTATCCATTCATCTGCTGATGGACATCTAGGTTGTTTCCATGTCCAAACCAGACCTTTTGATGTCATTTTAGAAAGCCATAATATTCATCACCTTCAGTATCACCAACTCAGTGGACATGAGTTTGAGAAAACTCTGAGAGATGATGAACGACAAGGAAGCCTGGTATACTGTAGTCCATGTGGTCACAGAGAATCAGACATAACTTAGCAACTGTACAACAAATTCAGTTGAAAGTAAACTTCTTGAAAATTAGGGTGTACATTTTCTGATTTTTGCAGAGTTCCCAGTATAATTTGGAGAGTACTAGATCCTCATGATGGTTTAGACATGACAAATAAAACAAATAAAAGAAGAAATTAATGAATATGTGAGTGATTGAAACATTCTGTATTGAAGAGCTTTTGACTTGTGTCTTAGAATGACTTCCAGGGAAAGAAACAATACTGAAATCATTCACTTTTACTAAAACTAATTTATGTTCATTGTAATTCCTTTCCTTTGAATACATTCTTATACAAAACACATGCATAGATACAAATCTATGAACTAAATCCTTTATTTATTATCATGTAGCTATAAGAGTGGAAAACTTTTACTCTTTTTCCTCCTCCCATCAGGTTAGCTTTATTGCTATACAAGCATCTGTGCCTTCAGTGTTCTGAAATGTCCCCTTGAGACATATAACACATATTTTTCTTAAATGCCCAGTTCAATAGAATAGATTTCAAGGGATTTAGAAGTTGAAGACTATGCATGTACATATATTGTACAGTCATGATATTTTTTAACCAGGACTCTGAACACCTGGACTAGTTCATATTCAGTTCACTGTTCTGCTATCCAGAGTTCAGGTATTTAAGGAAATAAACAGTGGGAGTAGTGATAGAATATTATTAGGCTAATAAGATAAAGTGGAGAGAGTTTTGAATGCATATAAATGGTTTATGATACTTTTAGAAATGCAGATAACAATATTTGAAGGCAGAAGGTTGGGAAAATGTTTATTTTTCCAATTCTCAGATTGCACTTCAATGCAAATTTCCATTATGTTTATGAATAGCTAATCTATAGGAATGATTTGTTCAGTTGCACTAGAAATCAGTTATAAATCACCCTCACAAGAAGAAGAAATAGGTAAATAAGTTGAGAGTATTACTCAGTCATGGTCAGAACACTCTGGCTTTTTTACCTTCTCTCCCCTCATTCTCAAATGAACATCTAATTTTTCTTGGTTCATTTTTTAGAAAGACCTAGTTATGACTATATTTCAGCCATTTTAGATAACAACATTTGCCTGGAAGAGTCCACTGTCACATGGAGAGAAAACAAGGGTTTTAAAGATTGTGGACTCGCTAGTGAGAAAGCAATCTAATTGTCTACAGGGTTTGGGATAGAGAAAAAACAAGTATTCATGGCTAATGTTACTATCAGTATATCTTTCTATATTCACAGCATAATATTAGTTAATTTTCCTTGAGAGGAAAAATAAATTATGATGTATTGAAATAATTTAATATTTGTTCTGGAAAATGTCTTATTAGTTTGTGGCTAATACTATATTACTTTGATATAAGTATGAATCTGACAGTGTTGCAAATGTATTGAAGACAGGACTCAACTTTTAATTGTAACAAGAAAGTTTTGGTAATTAAAAACGCATATCTTTGTAAAGAACACACAAAAGTTAAAACAGGATATTTACCTGATATTTAGGAAAAATATTCTTCAGAATGAAGCGTCAGTTAATATACTGTTTATTTTTCAGTTATGAATATTTATACTTTTCCTGATTTCTCTACCATTCAAATGTGTTAAGAAACAGAAATGAATGTTGATACTATTTTTCCAACAATTTATGGCAATTTAGTACACACTAGCTAAATATTTATCAAAAACAAATTTCAATGTCTATTTTATTTGAATGGTTATTATATGTATGCATAAACATATGGACATATATACATACCTGTGATTTTTATAGCATTTTTATTTCTTTTAGTACATCTGTGAAAGTAATCTAAAAAATATATGTCATATTCAAACATAAAATGTACTTTTACAAGCCTGACAAGAAAGAAAGTTGATTGCAATTTTGGTATTCATGGAAACACAACTCTTATATTGTAAATCCATAGTATTCTTTATTTCCAAAGTGTGACATGTAAAGCTTTTGCTACTCTTAGTCTTAATAATTTAAAGCAACATCAATGGAGAAAGAAATGGAGGATCAGCTAATTAGCTAATAAGCTTACAAGCTAATAAGCTGTGACATGATTTAAATGATGCCCAATTTTGAAACTTCCCCTGTGGCTCAATAAACTGAGCAGAATTTATTTTAGTACCTAAAAATAGAACAGTTTGATACATTAACTTTAACTGCTCTGTATCAAGCCTTTGTCCGTTTTTCTCAAAAGTGATCTTAATCCAACATTTTCTTGCTTTCATTTTGGCATTGCCTGAAATCAGTAGTTCCTCCCAAATTTCTTGATGTGTTTATATTATTTTGGTGTTTTCTGTTTCCCATAAAACTTTTGTGCATGCTTTCAGCGTGGTTTTCTTTCGACATGCCTCTTTTAAAATATATGTATCTTAAAAAATAAAGCTTTAGTTTAAACGATTGATCCTATTTGCAAACAAATATGTTTATTTTGTCTATCACATTATTTTTCTTGCTTTCTTGAGATTTCTTTTGTTTTCTACACTTTATTATGTATTTTTGGGGCATGTACAAATTCTGGTGATTTATTAGATATATATTGGAGAAGGAAATGGCAACTCGCTCCAATACTCTTGCCTGGAAAATCCCATGGACAGAGAAGCCTGGTAGACTACAGTCCATGGGATCGCAGAGTCAGACAGGACTGAGAGACTTCACTCACATTAGATACATATTATATTTTGTTTCTTCTGGTGGTTACTTTATATCTTCCAAATAATAATATTTGGACTACAGCATTTAGTTTAACAATGTTTAAAGTCAAGTATAAAAGTATAATTCATAATCTGTTAATTCATTAAAAATATTTATTGACATCTAATGGGGTCGCAAAGAGTTGGACACGACTGAGTGACTGAACTGAACTGAACTGAATATGTACTGTCTTGCTATACAACGCAAGTATGAAATAAAATCTTAGTATTAATGATTTTATTATATTGTGTACGATTCAAGAATATAATAAGATTTTATAATATCATGATATTAAGCTAGTAGAAAAAATGATTTCATCTACAAATTTATTCTGTGACTATAAACCAAGTATTTTGCTAATTATATCATATTAAGAAGTTTTAGAGATTGGCACTAACCTGTCCAAGAGAGTTGAATCTTCATGAAAAATGTAATATAGAGGTTATTTTTGAAAGGATGGGGGAGTGAAAAAAAAGGAGAGAAGACTGTAAATTCACAAAGCTAAAAATGTCAGTATGATTTGAACAGGAAAAAGCAAAAGCAAAAAAGAGAAAGTATTGCTCTACCTGTTTGGTCTGCCAGAAATATGTTTGCTTCAGGTCTAAGAGAAATTGTCCATTTCTCCTAGAAAGTTTTCTTGATGTAAATCTAAGTTTACTTAGTTTTCATTTCATCTGCTCTTATATTAGTGTAAGGTTTTCATGTTTGAGTAAACTCCGGGAGTTGGCAATGGACAGGGAGGCCTGGCGTGCTGCAGTCCATGGGACTGCAAAGAGTCAGACGCAACTGAGAGATTGAACTGAACTGAAGGTTTTCACTGTGGCATAGGAAGAGTAGTTTAAAGAGTGCTTTAAGAAATATGATTATCCTATATTGCTTTACTATTTCCAAAAACTTTCCTTTTGCAGTGGTTTAACCTGTCGTCCTTGGAATAAATACTTGAAGATAAAACCAAAATGTAGGTAGAAAAACTGACTAAGGAACAATCTGATAACTTTAATACATCTACCATTTTAAACATTGGTACTTTTATTTTATAGTGACTGGAAGTTTATTCTGGGAAGAAAGTTTAACAGGTAATATAAATGTGTATATTTCAGGTGTGACAAAGGTCAAGAATGAAGCATCATTAAATATGGAAAGGTTGAATCTCATATTCACACTGAAGTGTGAGATCACTCCAAGATCACCAGTAGCCTGTTATGTAACCCTCTAGGATGTAGATTACTGGATTATTTTTTTTTTTCTGGCAAAACATGAAAGCTCCTCAGGAAAAAAGCTATGAACCTGATAACTGTCTCCAACAAAGCAGAGTTTCCAACCTGAGGACTCAAAATAAATGCTACCAGTTGAAGAGACTCACCAATCACTGGTATTTAGAATCAGAAACTTTCCACAACCTCTTTCTTAAGCATAAATTAATAGTCAATGGTTATCATACATTTCAGTAACACTTTCAAATAAAAGGCAAAAAATCTTTAAAAATAAAAATTGGGACAAGCATTATCAAAATAATACATTTGAAGCATATATATATAATATACACATATATAACATATGTGTATTAAGTATATATGAAAATATTGTTCTCAGAGTCACAAAATTCAGAGAAAAGGTCTTCCCTGGTGGCTCAGAGGTTAAAGCGTCTGCCTCCAATGTGGGAGACCCGGGTTCAATCCCTGGGTTGGGAAGATCCCTGGAGAAGGAAATGGCAATCCACTCCAGTATTCTTGCCTGGAGAATCCCATGGACAGAGAAGCCTAGTAGGTTACAGTCCACGGGGTCGCAAAGAGTCAGACACAACTGAGCGACTTCACCAAGATCTTGTAAAAATCCATCAATAATAGCACTACACACGGGTGTAGTGTTAGTGTGATTTTGGAAAACATAGTTGAATTTTCTAGAAAATGAATCCAAAAAATTAATTGATTCAAGATGAGAAAATTTTTAAACACAAAGAGAAGAAAAAGCCCAGAAGATTCAATATCTGGCAAAAAGTAATTGTAGTAAAATAACAGGGATCATGGATGGAAAGAAATGATTGAAAGTTAGTAGAAGAAAATTTCCAAAATGAAAGTTCATGGCCATAAATTTCCAGATTCACAATGCCCAGTAAGTGACTTCACAAAAAAAGATATCAGTCAGTTCAGTTCAGTAGCTCAGTCATGTTCGACCCGTTAGGACCCCACGGATGACAGCATTCCAGGATTCCCTGTCCATCACCAACTCTTGGATCCTACTCAAACTCATGTCCATTGAGTCGATGATGCCATCCAACCGTCTCACCCTCTGTCATCCCCTTCTCCTCCCGCCTTCAATCTTTCCCAGCATCATGATCTTTTCAAATGAGTCAATTCTTCCCATCAGGTGGCCAAAATATTGAAGTTTCAGCTTCAGCATCAGTCCCTCCAATGAATATTCAGGATTGATTTCCTTTAAGATGGATTGGTTGGATCTCCTTGAAGTCTAAGGGACTCTCAAGAGTCTTCTCCAACACCACAGTTCAAAAACATCAACTTTTCAGCGCTCAGCTTTCTTTATAGTCCAACTCTCACATCCATACATGACTACTGGAAAAACAATGGCTTTGACTAGATGGACCTTTGCTTTTAAATATGCTGTCTAGGTTGGTAATAGGTTTTCTTCCAAGGAGCAAGCATCTTTTAATTTCATGGTTGCAGTCACCATCTGAAGTGATTTTGGAGCCCCCAAAATATCTGCCACTGTTACATTGGTTTCCCCATCTATTTGCCATGAAGTGATGGGACCAGATGCCATGATCTTAGTTTTTTGAATGTTGAGTTTTAAGCCAACTTTTTCACTCTCCTCTTTCACTTTCATCAAGAGGCTCTTTAGTTCTTCCTTGCTTTCTGCCATAAGAGTGGTGTAATCTGCATATCTGAGGTTATTGATATTTCTCCCAGCAATCTTGATTCCAGCTTGTGCTTCTTCCAGCCTGACATTTTGCATGATGTACTCTGCATATAAGTTAAATCAGCAGGTTGACAATATACAGCCTTGACGTACTCTTTTCCCAATTTAAACCAGTCTGTTGTTCCATGTCCAGTTCTAACTGTTGCTTCCTGACCTGCATACAGGTTTCTCAGGAGGTAGTTCAGTTAGTCTGGTATTCCCATCTCTTTCAGAATTTTGCACAGTTTGTTGTAATTCACACAGTCAAAGGCTTTGGCATAGTCAATAAAGCAGAAGTAGATGTTTTTCTGGAACTCTCTTGCTTTTTCAATGATCCAACAGATGTTGGCAATTTGATCTCTGGTTACTCTGCTTTTTCTAAATCCACCTTGAACAACTGGAAGTTCATAGTTCACGTATTGCTGAAGCCTGGCTTGGAGAATTTTGAGCATCACTTTGCTAATGTGTGAGATGAGCACAACTGTGTGGTAGCTGGAGCATTCTTTGGCATTTCCTTTCTTTGGGATTGGAATGAAAACTGACTTTTCCAGTCCTGTGGCCATTGCCGCATTTTCCAAATTTGCTGGCATATTGAGTGCCATATTTTCATAGCGTCATCTTTTAGAATTTGAAATAGCTCAACTGAAATTCCATCATCTCTACTAGCTTTGTTCGTAGTGATGCTTTCTAAGGCCCACATGACTTTGCATTCCAGGATGTCTAGCTCTAGGTGAGAGATCACACCATTGTGGTTATCTGGGTCATGAAGATCTCTTTTGTATAATTCTTCTGTATTCTTGCCAACTGTTCTTCATATCTTCTGCTCTGTTAGGTCCATACCATTTCTGTCCTTTATTGTGCTCATCTTTGCACGAAATATTCCCTTTATTCATCACCATTATCAGCATTAAACTTGAAAGCACAGACACTATAAAATTTTCTTAACTATTTCAGAGCCAGAAAGTAAATAAATGAAGAAAAACAAAGGAAGGAGAGGTAGTGTCAAAGGGATCAAAATCTTCTTAATACTTATATCTGAGGCTAGAATTTGAAAAAACCTATGGCATTATGTATGAAGAAAATTTCTACCAAGGGTTTCCATTTACTCATTTATAAAGTACAGACCATTAAAAAGATTAAGAGCCAAAGAATTGATGCTTTTGAATTCTGGTGTTGGAGATGACTCTTGAATGTCCCTTGGACAGCAAGGGGATCAAACCAATCAACCCTAAAGGAAATCAACCCTGAATATTCATAGGAAGGACTGATGCTGAAGTTGAAGCTCCAAAACTTGGACCACCTGATGCAGAGAGCCGACTCATTGGAAAAGACCCTGATGCTAGGAAAGATTGAGGGCAGGAGGAGAAGGGGTTGACAGAGAATGAGATGATTGGATGGTATCATCAACTCAATGGATGTGGGTTTGATCAAACTCAGGGAGTTAGTGATAGAGAGGGAAGCCTGGTGTGCTGCAGTTCATCGGGTCACAAAGAGTCAGACACGACTTAGAGACTGAACCACAACAGCAGCAAAGTACAGATTAATAAAAGATTACTTTCTGAGCTTGTAGTGAGGACTAAATGAGTTAATATCTGTAAAATCCTAGAACTGTGCCTGGTTTACAGTAAGCATAGATATGAACTCTGTTAGAAATAAGAGCAATATTACATGCATCCTAACAACATCTATTGTGTCACTGATGAGTAATTAATGAGATTTTCCTTAAGAAAACATGCAAAAGGAGATGTGTACAGTAATTAACATTTACATAGAATTAAACAAAAATTAATTAGAAAGACTGAAACCAATTAAGTTAATTAAAAATTTATGAAGACATCTATTTTAAGTTCTTATTTATCAATTATATGAGTTTTTTCTTTTGTTCAAAATAATGTTGCAAAATATGTGATAGTGCCTGGCATATAATAGGTGATACATATATATTTGTTGAATGAATTGATCATTTAACGAATTGATCATTTAATGAATTAACAAAGACTATATACCTGGTTTAAGCTATATGTAAATAAATATTTCCTGACATTAAAATGTTTGATTCTTTGATTTAAAATGCAAATTTAAAAGAGACAAGAGACAGATAGAGGAACTGCCACTGAGATTTCTTTTTTCCAAATCTAGCAGGGTCAAAAAGCAAAAGAAAACAAAAAATAAAAGTGAAACCACATAAGCTTCTTAGTGACTATACCAGCCTGATCATGATAATGCTGAACCAAACAGATGTGACACCAGCCTGTTTTATTCTTAATGGGGTCCCAGGACTGGAGGACATGCACATGTGGATTTCCTTCCCATTCTGCTCCATGTATGTTGTAGCTATCATAGGGAACTGTGGACTACTCTACCTCATTCGCTATGAGGACTCACTACACAGACCCATGTATTACTTCTTGGCCATGCTTTCCCTAACTGACCTTGTCATGTGCTCTAGTACCACCCCTAAAGCTCTTTGCATCTTCTGGTTTCAACTTAAGGAAATCAGCTTTGAAGAATGTTTGGTCCAGATGTTCTTTATTCACACCTTCACAGGGATGGAATCTGGGGTGCTCATGCTTATGGCCCTGGACCGCTATGTGGCCATATGCTACCCTCTGCACTATTCAACTATCCTCACCAATCCTGTCATTGCAAAGGTTGGGGTTGCCACTTTGCTGAGAGCAGTATTTCTCATCATTCCCTTGGTTTTCTTCACCAAGCGACTACCCTACTGCAGAGGCAACATAATACACCATACCTACTGTGACCAGCTATCTGTAGCCAAGCTATCTTGTGGAAATATCAAGATCAATGTTATCTATGGTCTGATGGCTGCCTTCCTAATTGGGGGCTTTGACATCCTGTGCATCACCATTCCTACACCATGATCCTGCAGGCAGTGGTCAGCCTCTCCTCAGCCGAAGCTCGGCGGAAGGCCTTCAGCACCTGCACTGCTCACATCTGTGCTATAGTTTTCTCCTACAGCCCAGCCTTCTTCTGTTTCTTTTTTAATCGCTTTGGGAGCCATACAATTCCTTCATCTTGTCACATCATTGTGGCGAACATTTACCTGCTCCTACCTCCCACTATGGGGTAAAAACCAAGCAGATACGAGATTGTGTCCTAAGGATCCTTTCAAGTTCTAAGAATACAAAATCTTACATCACGTATCTTTCAGGGAAGAGATGAAAGGCAAAGGGAAAGAAACAAAGTGATACTTCTGTTTGGTCAGGATCTAAAACTATCTTTTTAAGTATAACATTTGGGTCACAACAAGTGAAGGTGCTGATTGAGACAATGTCTTCAGAATGCCCAAAGCCTTGACACACCCCTGCCCCACATGCACACACACTGTCTTATGAATTATTTATCTCCTCACCTCTGTGAAAGACTAGTCTCCTTATTAGCCCAAGTTACAATGAAAAAAACATAGTGGAAATCAGAATAATTATTTAAAAATGAATAATTAAGGAACAGATATCTACCATAGATACCAGTCTTCTTTTCAAATAGTGATGGAAAATTTCAGCTGGAAACCTCAACATACCTCTATCAACAATGGATAGAACAACTATACAGAAAACCGACAAGAATATAAAACCCAACAGAAGTTCAATTAACAGTATCTAATAGATCTTTATAAAATAATTTCCCCAAAAATACTAGAATATACATTCTTTTTTTCATGTGTATATGAAACATATACCTATAACAAGAATTATCCTGAGCCATAAAAGAAACTTAAATATTTCAAAAAGATCAAAAGCATATATTGTGTATTTTCCAACTACAAGAGAATCTGACAATAAATAAAAAAATTTTTAAAGGGCAGGAAAACCTACAAGCATTTGGAAAGTAAGCAAGACACTTGTAAATAATCCATGAGTCAAAGAGGAATCTCAAGGAAATTTTAAAAAATACATTGACTAAAAATAGAATTTAATGTATCATAATTTCTGGAACACACTAAAGTATTTTTGAAAGGGTAATTTAGAGCACTCAATACATGCCTTAGAAAAGAGGAAAAATATCCAAGCAATATTCCAATCTCTCACCTGAGAAATCTAGAAAAAGAATGACAGTAAGCTCCGGGAGCTGGTGATGGACAGGGAAGCCAGGTGTACTGCAGTCCACGGGGTCACAAAGAGTTGGACATGACTGAGCACCTGAACTAATAACTCCTACAATGACTACTATTTCATTAGTAGAAGAAAGGGAATGATAAAGAGGAGAAGATAATGAAATTAAAATCAGAAAAATAAAGCTAAAATCAATGAAGCATATAGTTTGCTACTTGAAAATATCATTAACTAACTTGACTATTAAATTCACTAACTTCTGTCAATATTGATAAGGAAAAAAGAGAGAATAAACAAATTCACAATGCCAGGAATGAAACAGAATATCATGTTGGACTCTGAAAAAATGAAAGGGTAACATGGAAATACTACACTAAACAAATTCTTGACAATTGCTCAGAAAACACACCAAAATGTACTCAATATGAAAAATACAATTTCAATAGCTCTGTTACCATTAATGACATTGAATTTTTATTAAAAAAGTAATCTCCAGAGCCTTGTATTTTCATTGGAGAATTCTACCAAACTTTTGAAGTAGTAACACCAATTCTATGCAATATATGCTAGAAAATAGAAAAGAAGGGAATACTTCACAATTCTTTCTATTAAGTTAGTGTTATTCTGGTACTCAAATTAGAGAAAGACAAAACAACAGCAACAAAATCTATAAAACAATATCTCTCATGACTCCAGATGGCAAAATTCCTAAAAAGTACCCAACAAATAAAATTCCAAAATGCACAAAAATTATATACCATTATTAAATAATTAGTCCAGTGGATTTTATTCTCAGCATTCAAGATTGTTTCAGTATTCAGCAATCAACCACATTAACAGGTTAAATAATAACCATCATGTTATCACACAATTGTTAAGGGAAAAGGATGACAAAATTTAAACCCATTCTTTTATATTATTGTGGTAAATAAAGATAACATAAAAATGATCATTTAAATGATTTTTAAATTTACAGAGCCAGGAGACGCGGATTTGAATCCTAGGTCAGGAAAATCCCCTGGAGGAAGAAATGGCGACCCACTCCAGTATACTTGCCCAAAAAATTCCACGGACAGAGAAGCCTGGCAGGCTACAGTCCATGAGGCTGCAAAGAGTTGAACACAACTGATCACACACACACACGTACACACATAGTAGTATTAACTATATGCACATTGTTGTATACAGATCTCTAGAACTTTCTCTTATCTTGAAACACCAACACTATATACCTATTGAACTATTCCCTTTTTCTCCTCCACATCTCTGGTAACCACCATTCTAGTTCTCCTTTCTAAGAGCTTGATTGCTAAAAAAATTATTTTAAGTGTAGTAAATACATGCAACATAAGATTTACCATATAAACCATTTTTACAGGTACATTTAAGCAGAGTTGAAGGTATTTACAATGCTGTACAGCAGAACTCTAGTACTTGTTCATCTTACAAAGAAGAAACTCTTTACAGAGTGAACAGCAGTTTTTCCATTTCTCCCTCTTCTCGTCACTTTGTACCAACATTCTACTTTTTGTTTCTATGAGTCTCATTATTATAGATGCCTCATGTATGTGTAATTTTTGTGTGTCTTTTTATGACTATCTTTTTTTCACACAGCATAATGTTCTCATGGTTCATTCATGTTGTGACATATGATTTCTTCCTTTTTTAAGATTGAATAACGTTCTATTGTATGTATATACCATATTTTATTTATTCTTTCAGCAGTCTACTGACATTTAGCTTGCTTCCACTTTTTGACTAATGTGAATAGTGATGAAATGAACATTGCTGTGCAAATATCTCTTCAAGATCTTGTTTTTACTTCTTTTGGATATACATCCAGAACTATGATTACTGAATTATATCTTAATCCTATTGTTAACTTTTGGAGGAAATCTCTTTTTTTCCATGATGCCCTTTTAAATTCTCAACAAGAATACATGAAGGTATCAATTACTCCACATCTTCACCAGCACTAGTTATTTTACATTTGTTTGTTTTTAAATTGGCCACTATACCGTGTGTGAAGTGACATTGTATTGTGGTTTGGATTTGTATTTTCCTAATCAAGAACTGATGCTTTCAAACTCTGGTGCTGAGGAAGACTCTTGAGAGTCCCTTGGACAGAAAGGAGATCAAATCAGTCAATTCTAAAGGAAATCAGCCTTGAATATTCATTGGAAGGATTGATACTGAAGCTGAGGTTCCAATATTTTGGCCACCTGATGCAAAGGGCCAATTTAGTCCAAAAGACTCTGTTGCTAGGAAAAATCGAGGGCAAGAGAAGAAGGAAGGGACAAAGGATGAGATGGTTGGATGGCGCCACTGACTCAATGGACACGAGTTTGAGCAAACTCAGGGAGATAGTGAAGGACAGGGAAAACTGGCATGCTGATCAATTCTAAAGGAAATCAGCCTTGAATATTCATTGGAAGGATTGATACTGAAGCTGAGGTTCCAATATTTTGGCCACCTGATGCAAAGGGCCAATTTAGTCCAAAAGACTCTGTTGCTAGGAAAAATCGAGGGCAAGAGAAGAAGGAAGGGACAAAGGATGAGATGGTTGGATGGCGCCACTGACTCAATGGACACGAGTTTGAGCAAACTCAGGGAGATAGTGAAGGACAGGGAAAACTGGCATGCTGCAGTTCATGGGGTTGCAGAGGATTGGATGTGACTTGGCGACTGAACAACAACAATCAGTGATGTTGAACATATTTTTGTGTGTTTGTTGTTTATTTGTATATCTTCTTTGGAGAAACATTTTTCAAGTTTTTTTAAAACAATACCACTGACTCAATGGACACGAGTTTGAGCAAACTCAGGGAGATAGTGAAGGACAGGGAAAACTGGCATGCTGCAGTTCATGGGGTTGCAGAGGATTGGATGTGACTTGGTGACTGAACAACAACAATCAATGATGTTGAACATATTTTTGTGTGCTTGTTGTTTATTTGTATATCTTCTTTGGAGAAACATTTTTCAAGTTTTTTTTAAACAATTTAAAAATTAGATTGTCTTTTTTTGTTGAGATGAAGGTGTTCTTTATATATTCTGATATTAATCCCCTATCAATATATGCTTTGCAAATAACATACCTTATCACATTCCAGGGATTTTCTTTTTACTCTATTAATTGTTTCCTTTGTTGCAGAAAAGTTTTTAGATTTGATATAATCCATTTTCTAAGTTTTGCCTTTGTTGTCTGCATTTTTGTTGTAATGTCTAAGGAACCATTTTCAAACACAATTATCATGAAAAGTTTTCCCTATGTCTTATTTTTTCAGTTCTTATGTTTAAGTATTTAACTAGTTTTAAATTAATTTTTGTATATGGCATAAGGTAATGGTGCAAATTTATTTTTTGTAAATGAGAATATCCAGTTTTCCCAATGTCATTTGTTCGTGTCCTATGCTGAGGAGACAGACCCTCTTGGCTGGATAAGAGAATGACTGAAACAGGTAGAAAGGCTGGAGAAGCCTGGACTCTGCTCCTGAAAAGCATCTGCGTACTGGTTTGTTTCCAGGAAGAGCAGAAAAAGTCTGTCCTAGCAGCCACCGCGATTCCTGCAACTGCCTTGTCACGTTCTCCAGTCCCAGGACTGGTGAACTCTCTGGACTGACTCATTTCATGCTACAACATGGTGCTGAATCTGAGGTGGCTAGAACCAGAGAAAAGATTTGACCAGGCTGTAGATGCAACCCATTCCTGGGGCAGAGTCTGGGTGAGGTGGTGTTGGCCATTGCTGACAGTTACCCAAGTGGGACCCCAGAAGCAGCCAAGACTTCCTACAATAGCCATTCTACCACAGCTCACACCTGTGCCCCCATATAGGCAGAAAAACCACAAGGGTACAGCCTGCCCTGAAGAGTAATCCCACAGGGCAGAAGCAGATACAGAAGCTGGGGACAGTGGTCAGATGTGACAGACAAACTGGGTCTCTTTGAGAAGTTATGCTACAAAAATTTATGTACCTTTTTTTTTGGAACATTTGTTTTCAAGCAGGAGGAGAAGGGGAAAACAGAAGGTGAGATGGTTGGATGGTATCACTGACTCAATGGACATGAGTTTGAGCAAGCTCCAGGATATGGTGAAGGACAGGGAAGCCTGGCATGCTGCAGTCCATGGTGTTGCAAAGAGTCGGCCATGGCTGAACAATAAAACAATATCTCACGGTGGAATTGTTGAGTCATATGGTAATTCTGTGTTTAAATTTTTTTAATTAATTAATTTATTTTAATTAGAGGCGAATTACTTTACAATATTATAGTCGATTTTGCCACTGACATGAATCAGCCTTGGCTGTACATGTGTCTCTCATCCTGAAATTCCCTCCCACCTCTCTCCGTATCCCATCCCTCAGGGTCATCCAGTGCACTGGCCCTGAGTGCCCTGTCTCATGCACCGAACCTGGACTGGCAATCTATTACATATATGGTAATATACATATTTCAGTGCTATTCTCTCAAATCATCCCACTCTTGCCTTCTCCCACAGGGTCCAAAAATCTGTTCTTTATATCTGTGTTGCTTATGCTGTCTCGCATGTAGGGTCATCATTATCATTTTTCTAAATTCCAAATATGTGCACTAATATACTGTATGGGTGTTTTTCTTTATGACTTACTTCACTCTGTATAATAGGCTCCAGTTTCATCCATCTCATTAGAACTGACTCAAATGTGTTCTTTTTATAGCTGAGTAATATTGTATTGTGTATATGTACCAAAACTTCCTTACCCATCCATCTGCCAATGGACATCTAGGTTGCCTCCATGTCCTAGCTATTCTAAACAATGTTGCAATGAACATTGAGGTACACGTGTCTCTTTCCATTCTGTTTTCCTTCGTGTGTATGTCCAGCAGTGGGACTGCTGGGTCGTATGGCAGTTCTATTTCCAGTTTTTTAAGGAATCTCCACACTGTTCTCCATAGTGGTATACTAGTTTGCATTCCCACCAACAGTGTAAGAGGGTTCCCTTTTCTCCACACCCTGTCCAGCATTTATTGTTTGTAGACTTTTTGATAGCAGTCATTCTGACTGGCGTGAGATGGTACCTCATTGTGGTTTTGATTTGCATTTCTCTAATGAGAGTGATGTTGAGCATTTTTCATGTGTTTGTTAGTTATCTGTATGTCTTCTTTGGAGAAATGTCTGTTTAGTACTTTGGCCCATCTTTTGATTGGGTCACTTATTTTTCTGGAATCGAGCTGCATGAGCTGCTTGTATATTTTTGAGATTAATTCTTTGTCAGTTACTTCCCTGGTGGCTCAGATGGTAAAGCGTCTGCCTACAATGCGGAAGACCCAGGTTCAACACCTGGGTTGGGAAGATCCTCTGGAGAAGGAAATGGCAACCCACTCCAGTACTCTTACCTGGAAAATCCCATGGAGGGAGAAGCATCATAGGCTACAGTCCATGGGGTTGCAAAAAGTCAGACATGATTGAGTGACTTCACTATTACTTTGTCAGTTGCTTCATTTGCTATTATTTTCTCCAATTCTAAAGTCTGTCTTTTCACCTTGCTTATAGTTTCCTTAGTTGTGCAAAAGCTTTTACGTTTAATTAGGTCCCACTTGTTTATTTTTGTTTTTTTTTTCCATTACTCTGGGATGGAAGAGAGGATCTTGCTGTGATTTATGTCAGAGAGTGTTTTGCCTATGTTTTACTCTAGGAGTTTTATAGTTTCTGGTCTTAAATTTAGATCCTTAATACATCTTGTGTTTATTTTTTTGTATGGTGTTAGAAAGTGTTCTAGTTTCCTTCTTTTACAATTGGTTGACCTCTTTTCTCAACACCACTTGTTAAAGAGATCGCCTTTTCTCCATTGTATATTCCTTCCTCCTTCGTCAAAGATGAGGTGTCCATAGGTGTGTGGATTTATCTCTGGGTTTTCTGTTTTGTTCCATTGATCTATATTTCTGTCTTTGTGCCAGTACCATACTGTACTGATGACTGTAGCTTTGTAATATAGCCTGAAGTCAGGAAGGTTGATTCCTCCAGTTCCCTTCTTCTTTCTCAAGATTGCTTTAGTTATTCGAGGTTTTTTGTATTTCCATAAAAATTGTGAAATTATTTGTTCTAGTTCTGTGAAAAATATCATTGCTGGTTTGTAGGGATTTCACTCAATCTTGGAGAAGGCGATGGCACCCCATTCTAGTACTCTTGCCTGGACAATCCCATGGACAGAGGAGCCTGGTGGGCTGCAGTCCATGGGGTCGCAAAGAGTTGGACACGACTGAGTGACTTTCCTTTCACTTTTCACTTTCATGCATTGGACAAGGAAATGACAACCCACTCCAGTGTTCTTGCCTGGAGAATCCCAGGGACAGGGGAGCCTGGTGGGCTGCCGTCTATGGGGTCACACAGAATTGGACACAACTGAAGTGACTTAGCAGCAGCATTCAATCTATAGATTGCTTTGAGTAGTATACTCATTTTCACTATATTGATTCTTCCGATCCATGAACATGATATATTTCTCCATCTATTTGTGTCAACTTTGCTTTCTTTCACCATGTTTTATTTATTTATTTTTTCCAATTTTATTATTATTATTATTATTATTTTTTACTTTACAATACTGTATTGGTTTTGCCATACATCCACATGAACTCATCATGTTTTATAGTTTTCTATATGTAGGTCTGTTGTTTCTTTTGGTAGATTTATTCCTAAGTATTTTATTCTTTTCATCACATTGGTAATAGAATTGTTTCCTTAATTTCTCTTTCTGTTTTCTCATTGTTTGTGTATAGGAATGCAAGGGATTTCTGTGTGTTAATTTTATATCCAACAACTTTACTATATTTATTAATCCTATTATTTTTTACTTTACAATACTGTATTGGTTTTGCCATACATCCACATGAACTCATCATGTTTTATAGTTTTCTATATGTAGGTCTGTTGTTTCTTTTGGTAGATTTATTCCTAAGTATTTTATTCTTTTCATCACATTGGTAATAGAATTGTTTCCTTAATTTCTCTTTCTGTTTTCTCATTGTTTGTGTATAGGAATGCAAGGGATTTCTGTGTGTTAATTTTATATCCAACAACTTTACTATATTTATTAATCCGCTTTAGTAATTTTCTGGTGGAATCTTTAGGGTTTTCTATGTAGAGGATCATGCCATCTGCAAACAATGAGTGTTTTACTTCTTCTTTTCCAATCTGGATTGTTTTTATTTCTTCTTCTTCTCCGATTGCTGTGACTAAAAATTCCAAAACTATGATGAATAGTAGTGGTGAGAGTAGGCACCCTTGTCTTGTTCCTGACTTTAGGGGAAATGCTTTTAATTTTTCACCATTGAGGATAATGCTTGCTGTGGGTTTGTTATATATGACTTTTATTATGTTGAGATATGTTCCTTCTATGCCTGCTTTCTGGAGGGTTTTTATCATAAATGGATGTTGAATTTTGTCAAAGGCTTTCTCTGTATCTATTGAGATAAACATATGGTTTTTATCTTTCAATTTGTTAACGTGGTGTATCACATTGGTTTATTTGCTAATATTGAAGAATCTTGCATCCCTGGAATAAAGCCTACTTGGTCATTATGTATCATCTTTTAAATATGTTGTGGGTTCTCTTTGCTACAATTTTGTTGAGGAATTTTACATCTATGTTCATCAGTGATATTGGCCTGTAGCTTTCTTTTTGTGTGTGTGGCCTCTTTGGTTTTGATATTAGGGTGATGGAGGCCTCAGAGAATGAGTTAGGCAGTTTACCATCCTTTGCAGTTTTCTGAAATAGTTTGAGTAGGATTGCTAATATTGAAGAATCTTGCATCCCTGGAATAAAGCCTACTTGGTCATTATGTATCATCTTTTAAATATGTTGTGGGTTCTCTTTGCTACAATTTTGTTGAGGAATTTTATATCTATGTTCATCAGTGATATTGGCCTGTAGCTTTCTTTTTGTGTGTGTGGCCTCTTTGGTTTTGGTATTAGGGTGATGGAGGCCTCAGAGAATGAGTTAGGCAGTTTACCATCCTTTGCAATTTTCTGAAAGAGTTTGAGTAGGATAGGTGTTAGCTCTTCTATAAATTTTTGGTAGAATTCAGCTATGAAGCCATCTGGTCCTGGGCTTTTGTTTGTTGAAAGATTTTTGATTACAGTTTTGATTTCTGTGCTTGCGGTGGGTCTGTTAAGGTTTTCTTTTTCTTCCTGGTTCAGTTTTGGAAGGTTATAGTTTTCTATGAATTCGTCCATTTCTTCCAAGTTGTCCATTTTATTGTCATATAATTGTTGATAGTAGTCTCTTATGATCCTTTGTATTACCATGTTTTCTGTTATGATTTCTCCATTTTCATTTCTAATTTTGTAGATTTAATTCTCCTTTTTTTTCTTGATGAATCTAGCTAATGGTTTGTCTATTTCATTTATCTTCTTAAAGAACTGTCTTTTAGTTTTGTTGATTTTTGCTAGTCTCCTTTGTTTTCTTTTTCATTTATTTCTGCCCTAATTTTTATGATTTCTTTCCTTCTACTAACCCTGGGGTTCTTCATTTCTTTTCTTTCCTTTTTTTTTTTTCTATTTGCTTTAGGTGTAAAGTTAGGCCATTTATTTGATTTTTCTCTTGTTTCTTGAGTTAGGCTTGTATTGCTATGAACTTTCCCCTTAGCACTGTTTTTACTGAATCCCATAGGTTTGGGGTTGTTATGTTTTCATTTTCCTATGTTTCTTTGCATATTTTGATTTTTTTAATTAAATTTTTATTTTTACTTTATTTTGCTTTACAATACTGTATTGGTTTTGCCATACATTGACATGAATCCACCATGGGTGTACATGAGTTCCCAATCCTCAACCCCCCTTCAACCTCCCACCCCATATCATCTCTCTGGATCTTCCCTGTGCACCAGCCCCAAGCATCCTGTATCCTGTATGAAACATAGACTGGCAATTTGTTTCTTACATGATAGTATACATGTTTCAATGCCATTCTCCCAAATCATCCCACCCTCTCCCTCTCCCACAGAGTCCCAAACTCCGTTCTATACATCTGTGTTTCTTTTGCTGTCTTGCATACAGGGTTATCATTATCATCTTTCTAAATTCCATAAATATGTGTTAGTATACTGTATTGATGTTTTTTTTCTTTCTGGCTTACTTCACTCTGTATAATCGGCTCCAGTTTCATCCACCTCATTAGAACTGATTCAAATGTATTCTTTTGATTTCTTTTTTGAGTTCTTCTGTGATTTGTTGGTTATTCAGAAGCGCATAGTTTAGCCCCATGCTTGTATTTTTAAAAGATTTTTCCCTGTAACTGACATCTAGTCTTACCACATTGTGCTCAGAAAAGATGCTTGAAAAGATTTCAATTTTTTTGAATTTACCCAAGCTAGCTTTATGGCCCAGAATGTGATCTATCCTGGAGAATGCTCTGTGTGCACTTGAGAAAAAGGTGAAATTCATTGTTTTGGGGTGAATATCCTATAGATCTCAATTAGGTCTAACTGGTCCATTGCATCATTTAAAGTTTGTATTTCCTTGCTAATTTTCTGTTTGATTGATCTATCCATAGGTGCGAGTGGGGTATTAAAGTCTCCCACTATTATTGTGTTACTGTTAATTTCCCCTTTCATACTTGTCAGTAGTTGCCTTATATTTTGTGGTGTTCTTATATTGGGTACATATATATTTATAATTGCTATATCTTCTTCTTGGATTGATCCTTTGATCATTATGCAGTGTCCTTCTTTGTCTCTTTTCATGGCCTTTATTTCAAAGTCTATTTTATCTGATATGAGTATTGCTACTCCTGCTTTCTTTTGGTTTCCATTTGCGTGAAATATCTTTTTCCAGCCCTTCACTTTCAGTCTGTATGTGTCCCTTGGCTTGAGGTGGGTCTCTTGTATACAGCATATATAGGGGTCTTGTTTCAATCTAGCCAATCTTTGTCTTTTGGTTGGGGCATTCAACCCATTTACATTTAATATTATTATTGATAAGTATGATCCCATTGCCAATTAATTCACTGATTTAGGTTTGAGTTTATAAACCTTTTCTGCGTTTCTTGTCTAGAGAAGTCCTTTAGCATTTGTTGAAGAGCTGGTTTGGTGGTGCTGAATTCTCTCAGTTTTTGCTTGTCTGTAAAACTTTTGATTTCTGCTTCATATTTGAATGAGATCTTTGCTGGGTATAGTAATCTGGGTTGTAGGTTCTTCTCTTTCATCACTTTAAGTATATCCTGCAATTCCCTTCTGGCCTAAAGAGTTTCTATTGAAAGCTATTATCCTTGTGGGGATCCCCTTGTGGGTTATTTGTTGCTTTTCCCTTGCTACTTTTAATGTATCCTCTTTGCATACATTGATCTTCATTAACTTGATTAATATGTGTCTTGGGGTGTTTTACCTTAGGACTCTCTGGGTTTCTTGGATTTATGTGGCTATTTTCTTCCCCATTTTAGGGAAGTTTTCAAGTGTTTTCTCATGCCCTTTCTTTTTATCTTCTTCTTCTGGGACTCCTATGATTCCAATGTTGAGGAATTTAACATTGTTCCAGAGGTCTTGGAGGTTGTCTGCACTTCTTTTAATTCCTTTTTCTTCTCTCCTTCATTTATTTGCACCGTTCTACCTTCCACCTTGCTTATCCTAACTTCTGCTTCAGTTATTCTACTGTTGGTTACCTCCAGACTGCTTTTGAACTTTTAAGATTATTATTGATAAGTATGATCCCATTGCCAATTAATTCATTGATTTAGGTTTGAGTTTATAAACCTTTTCTGCGTTTCCTGTCTAGAGAAGTCCTTTAGCATTTGCTGAAGAGCTGGTTTGGTGGTGCTGAATTCTCTCAGTTTTTGCTTGTCTGTAAAACTTTTGATTTCTGCTTCATATTTGAATGAGATCTTTGCTGGGTATAGTAATCTGGGTTGTAGTTCTTCTCTTTCATCACTTTAAGTATGTCCTGCAATTCCCTTCTGGCCTAAAGAGTTTCTATTGAAAGCTATTATCCTTGTGGGGATCCCCTTGTGGGTTATTTGTTGCTTTTCCCTTGCTACTTTTAATGTATCCTCTTTGCATACATTGATCTTCATTAACTTGATTAATATGTGTCTTGGGGTGTTTTACCTTGGGGCTTATCTTGTTTAGGACTCTCTGGGTTTCTTGGATTTATGTGGCTATTTTCTTCCCCATTTTAGGGAAGTTTTCAAGTATTATCTCCTCAAGTGTTTTCTCATGCCCTTTCTTTTTGTCTTCTTCTGGGACTCCTATGATTCCAATGTTGAGGAATTCAACATTGTTCCAGAGGTCTTGGAGGTTGTCTGCACTTCTTTTAATTCTTTTTTCTTCTCTCCTTCATTTATTTGCACTGTTCTATCTTCCACCTTGTTTATCCTAACTTCTGCTTCAGTTATTCTACTGTTGGTTACCTCCAGACTGCTTTTGAACTCAGTCATTGCATTATTAATTACTGATTGACTCTTTTTTATTTCTTCTAAGTCCTTGTTAAACATTTCTTGCATCTCAATCCTTGTCTCTAGTCTATTTACCTGTAACTCCATTTTGTTTTCAAGATTTTGGATCATCTTTGCTACCATTATCCTGAATTTTTTTCAGGTAGACTCCTTATCTCCTCCTCTTTTGTTTGGTTTGGTGGGCATTTATCATGCTCCTTTACATGTTGAATATTTCTCTGCCTTTTCATTTTGTTTAGATTTCTATGTTTGGGGTGGGTGGCCTTTCTTTAGGCTGGAAGTTTGTGGTTCCTTTTTATTGTGGAGCTTGCTCCCTGTGGGTGGGATTAGACTAGTGGTTTGTCGAGGTTTTGTGCTTAGGGGAGCTTGCATCTGTGTTCTGCTGGGTGGAGCTGGATATCTTCACTCTGGAGTGCAATGAAGTGTCCAGTAGTGAGTTCTGAGGTGTCTACGGGTTTGGCATGGCTATGGACAGCCTGTATTTAATGCTCAGGGCTGTGTTCCTGCGTTTCTGGAGAATTAGTGTGGTATGTCTTGCTATGGAACTTGTTGGCTCTTGGGTGAAGATAGTTTCATTGTAGGTATGGAGGCTTTTGGATGAGTTCTTGTCTATTAATGTTCCTTGGAATCAGGAGTTCTCTGCTGCTCTCAAGTTTTGGATTTAAGCCTCCTGCCTCTGGCTTTCAGTCTTATACTTACAGTAACCTCAAGACTTCTCCATCCATACTGCACAGACAATAAAACATCTAGGTTAACGGTGAAAAGATTCTCCACAGTGTGGAATACCCAGAGAAGTTCACAGAGTTATATGGAGAAAAGAATAAGGAGGAGGGAGATAGAAGTGACCAGGAGGAGAATAGTGGGAGTCAAAAGGGGAGGGAGCAATCTAGCCAGTATTCAATACCCATGTGCTCTCCATGGTCCAGAACACCCAGGAAGGTTCAGGGAGTTACATAGAGAAGAGAAGAGGGAGGAAGGAGATAGAGGTGACCAGAAGAAGATGAGGGGGAGTCAAAAGGGGAGAGACCAATCTAGCCAGTAATCAGTTCCCTACATGTTCTCCACAGCCCAGAACACCCAAAGAAATTCACAGAGTTAAGTAGAGAAGAGAAGGGAGAGGGAGGAGATATAGGTGACCTGGGGAAGAAAAGGGAGAGTCAAAAGTGGAGAGAGCAATCAAGCCAGTAATCACACCCCTAAGCGAAAATGGATAGTGAAGATTAGAGTCTTAAAAGTACAAAATTGATAATGAATACCAAGAAGCAAAGATTAAAAATCTAAAGTAGAGGTTAGACTCTCAAAAATACAATATTAAAAATACAAAACAAAATCAATCACAAAAATGATTATATATATATATAACCTGTTTTAAAAATAGTCTTTTTTTTTTACAAAGCAGATTATAGTAGGTAGATTACTAGTAGATTATAAAAATGAAAAGTAAAGGAGTAACAAATAACTTAAAAATAAAATAATTTAAAAATGATAATAGTAAAAATATATCAGGAATTTATGTGGAGCTGTTGAGGGCAGTGTAGGGTCAGTTCAGTTTCAGATAGTTCCTTATTCCAGCTTATAATTCTTCTCAAGGTCTATAGGCCCTTTACAATGCTTAGTCATATGTAAGTAATATGTTGCATATGTCACTCCCAGAGTGGTTCCTTCTTCTTTGTTTATTTTGGTTTCCTCTGTTTGCAAGTCTCTTCAGTGTCTAATTTCTATCCTGAAACAAGGGGCTGAAGGTGGTCACTTATTTAGCCTCACTTGTTCAGCTGTGTTGTGGGGTGGGGGGACACTGCAAACAAATATCACTGGTGTGTGGGGGGAGTACTTGTAGTGTATGGATCACACTAGGTTTTCCCCAGCTCACAGCAGTGTGTTCTTTCCCTGTCTATATTTCTCAGGCTTCAGATTGCTCTACAGGAGAACTGTCCAAAGCAGGCCCTGCATTTTGTGCACTTCCCAGGTTTAAGCTGCTCAAGTTCAGGTTCTCGGGTACTACACAAGGACACAGATTTGGTTGGGTATGTGTTTTGTGCCTTTCCCAGGTCCAGGCAGCTCAGGCGACCAGGTGCTTGGTGAACACATTGTCCCAGGTGGGCCATGCAACATAATCACTTCCTGGTCCCAGCTGCTTTGTTTTCAGAGTGCACCCTGAGAGCACCATCTCAGGTGTGCCATGTGTCTCCTCCAGGGAGCTGATCTCTGACTGTGACCCTCCTGGCAGATGTCAACCATCCAGGATCCCAGAAAGACTTGGTTAGCAGCTGGGTGCCTGCTCACAATCTTGTGAAGGATGCTGGTCTCTGGAGCTGAGATTGCCCCTTACCTTCTGGGCTATCGCACACCTGCCTCTCTGCCTCCAGTTGGGGGAGGAGCCAGTCCACAGCTGGCTAGCTCTCCTTTGGTATTCACTCAATCCTTTGTTCTGTGAGCATGCCAGGATATGCCTTAGGTTAGAACTTTCCATGGGAAAGTTCTCTCTCTCTTTTTTATTTTATTTTTTCTCTCTCTGGCTATCCCACATNTTTTCTTGAAGAGATCTCTAGTCTTTCCCCTTCTGTTCTTTTCCTCTATTTCTTTGCATTGATTGCTGAAGAAGGCTTTCTTATCTCTTCTTGCTATTCTTTGGAACTCTGCATTCAGATGCTTATATCTTTCCTTTTCTCCTTTGCTTTTCGCCTCTCTTCTTTTCACAGCTATTTGTAAGGCCTCCCCCGACAGCCATTTTGCTTTTTTGCATTTATTTGCCATGGGGATGGTTTTGATCCCTGTCTCCTGTACAATGTCACGAACCTCATTCCATAGTTCATCAGGCATCTATCGATCAGATCTAGGCCCTTAAATTTATTTCTCACTTCCACTGTATAATCATAAGGGATTTGATTTAGGTCATACCTGAATGGTCTAGTGGTGTTGCCCACTTTCTTCAATTTGAGTCTGAATTACTATTTCCTATTGGGGTTTTTTTGTAGAAATATTGTTTCCTGCCCATTTTTTATAGGCATTTTCTCTCTGTTCTCCTTCCTACATTAAACTCACCCCCCATGTCCCGGTCCTGCCATCGTCCATTTGTTATCTGTGACTGTGACCAGGTGTCGTGTCATGGGACGTACAGGGCACTTTATGCGTCTCTGGTGTTGTTCATTTGCACTTGGCCATCTGTGGTTGTGCCTGTAGATTCTTTGCACACCCACCAGCCAGCTGATGAACTGAGTAAATAGTGTGTCTCTCTGTTTCTGCTCCTCTTCTTGCTGTTGTTTCTGATTACAGTTCATGTGTCAGTGCTGAGGAAGACTAAGTGCTATATTTCAATGGGGGGTACAGATAGCGTCTGTTACGACAATCCAGTATATGGGAGAAATCGCTGAGGACAGGAAGCATGTGGAAGATATTTTGGAGGATGAGGATTTTGAAAGACATACCTTGTGTCAATGGGAGGAAATCCAAGGAGGGTCACCATGAACCATGATGAGCCTGGCATGTTTGCTGGACGAGCAGGTGCCTGGCCTGGAAGCACCGGCAGGATGTGCCGAGTGTTTGGAGGGTCTGAGGCACTGAGTTCCAGAACGTACTCTAACGGCTCCTACAGTCTGGAACAGCTCACACGTCCTAACTGCTTTCATTGTGATAAACCCAGAGATAATGGTCTTATCGTTTCCCCTGATGCTGGGAAAGATTGAGGGCGGGAGCAGAAGGGAGCAACAGAGGATGAGATGGCTGGATGGCATCACCTACTCTCTGGACAAGAGTTTGAGCACACTCAGGGAGATAGTGATGAACAGGGAAGCCTGGTGTGCTGCAGTCCATGGAGTCACAAGAGTCTGACATGACTTAGCCATGAACAACAGTTGATCTTGCCACTGGAAGGGGGAGAGGCTCATAAAAATGTGGATACATTTCAGGAAGATCCACTGACGCGTGATGTAGTCAGTCCATTAACCATTTTAGGATCATCTTGAGCGTTTATCCAAGCTCAGATGTTAGTAGGTATCCATTAGAGTACTCTTATCCAAATGGAACAAAATACCTAACTAAAATACTGAAATTCAAATGGTAGGTGTTTATGATGTTTTCCCAAACAAAAAGTCCAGACCTAGCCAGTCCCAGGATGATTCAGTGGCTCAAAGACCATGTTTCTCTGATGCTGCCATCTTCATGTTGGCAAAGTAGCTGCAGTGGCACCATGCATCTCATCTCACACCCTCACAGAAAGGAAGGGAAAATTAGAACCTGCCTAATGTGTTTCTGTCTTTTTCCTAAACTAGCCAGGAGGCAGCTTGTTCATATATTGATATTACATGAACACCTTTAGCTGTAAGGGTTGAGAAAGCATGTATTTCATGGAAATTCACCTCTGCTGAGTTGACAGAGGGCTGTGGCTCTTGGGCAGGCAGTGTAGTGCCTGCCACAATAAATAATGAGACTCCTCAATTTATGAAATACTTGAGGAATGAGGTCTGCATTCCTTGAACTTGAATGGTGAGTTTGCACCATTCTTTAAATTGAAACAAATCTGAAAAGAGGGAGTTCTGACAGATTCTCATGAAAGAAAGAATTAATTTATACTGCTGCTAACCTTACAGTTAGTTGCAAGCTTCCAAAGTCTTGAGAAGTGGGTCCCTAGGAGAATCTTAACAGCCTCTCTTCTGACTTTTCACCATTAGTTCTAGAAGGATTGTTAGGTGAATCTCGCTTATTTATTGAATCCTTACACTAAAGAGCCATTTATCGCGAGGATGATGGTAGATGCTTATTATTCATACTCGCATGAAGATTCTAAGTTAAGGCAAGTGTGCCTACATATTTATCCATAAAGGGGTGCTTTTCAAAGTGTTCCTACAATATGCATTCTACTTTAGAGCACAGGTGCCTGTAAGCCCTGAAAAGGAGTATGTCTTATCCTGGCACTCTGGTTTTCTCTGGAGTCTACTGCTTGGCTTAGAGGAGAGCCTGTTGGTAAATTTCACGTGGATTTTGGGAGCCTTTGAGACCATGTGTTACAAGGGACTAGCTGATCCAGAAGGTGCTATTTTAAGGAGGACTCTGACCAGTCAGGACCCAAAGGTAGCAATTCAGGAGTCTAAGCTGAGTTTCTTCGTATAGGTCAGAGCACAGAAATCGATGAAATAATAAAACCGGAGAACTAGAGAGAAATTGTCCACAATGAACTAGGCAGCTCGGGGGACTGAAGAGGATGAAGTTAAATCACCTGCCTTCTCTTTGAGACATAACTCTCACCTTAAACCCTGGTTCAGCAACATTGATCGCTTAAGGAGGAGTAATAGATATATGCACTTTCTTGGGTTGATGTTTCATATTCCCCAAATCCCTGATTATCTGTGCTTTTAGATGCGGTAATAAAATCACAGGAAATAGGTTAAGTGATAATTTATAGAACCTCAGATCTAATCAGTCTTTTTTTCCCCATTGCTTTCCTTTATCCAGATTCTTTTTTCTTTTCAATATCCTTTTAAAAGTTCAGGAAATGTGTGACAGTTGCATTTTCAGAGGCTACCTTATCAAGTGGTGGGTTAGTTGGAAATGGGAGCAAAGGTTGAGAGGGATGAGGCAGGAAAAAGGCAGGTCCCAGGAGATGCCCACGTCCTAACACCTGGAACTGTCATCCTAGGAGTGTGCTTCCTTGCAGATGTGGTTATGTTGAGTAGCTGGAGGTGCGGGGTTTTCTTGGGCTATCCAGTGGGTCATAAACGAAATTATTTGTGCCTTTGTGAGTGGAAGCAGAGGGAAATGTGACAGAGAGACAGGAGAGAAGGCCATGTGACCACAATTCAGAGGCTGGAGTCATTCGGCCCCAAGTCATGGAGCACCCAGAGCAGTGGAAGCTGGAAGAGACAAAGACAAGATGGGTGGGGAGGCTCAAGGGGAAGGGACACAGACACACATACAGACACACACACACAGGCACACACAGACATACAGACACACACAGATACATGCATAGGCACACAGACACAGACACACACACAGATACACACACACAGGCACACACACACAGACACAGAAACACACAGATACACACACAGGCACACACACAGACATACAGACACACACAGATACACACACAGGCACACACACACAGACACAGAAACACACACAGATACACACACACACACAGACATACAGACACACACAGATACACCCACAGGCACACACACACAGACACAGAAACACACACAGATACACGCATACACACACAGACATACAGACACACACAGATACACACACAGGCACACACACACAGACACAGAAACACACAAACAGATGCACACACACACAGACACAGACACACACACACACAGATACACACACAGACACACACACATAGAGACACACAGAGAGACACAGGCACGCACACAGAGAGACACACAGGCACACACACACACACACAGGTGCACACACAGAGACACACTCACACATATACATACACACACACACAGACACACACAGGCACACAGACACAGACACATACACAGAGACACACACAGACACACATGCAGATACACACAGATACACAAAGACACAGACACACACACACATAGACACACACACACAAACATACACAGATACACACACACAGACACACACAGACACAGACTCACAGACACACACACAGACACACAGACTCACACAGACTCACAGACACACAGACACACACACATAGACACACACACACGTGTACATGCTTATGGCCGATTCACGTTGTATGGCAGAAACCAACATAACTGTAAAGCAGTTCTCCTCCAATTAAAGCATTTTTTAAATAGAAAAGATTGTCCCCTAAAGCTCCCAAGGAGCCCACCTTGATTTTGGCCCATTTAAACTGATTTTAGACTTCTGGACTCTAAAAACCATTGGAGAATACATTTCTCTTTTAAATGATCAGTCTGTGGCAACGTGTTAAAACAGTCCAAAGAAGCTGCTAACAAAGGGAAACACTGCTGAATGCCTTCAGTGGTCTTGCGGCGGCCACATCTTGAAGGCAGGCGTGTAAGTGGAGCCCCGGAGCCAGCAGAACTAGAGGGAGCCCTGGACACTGTGGACGCCGTGGCCCTGGTGACAGCCTCGCCATGAGGCCCGCCTCTGCTTCCCTGGCCTCTCCCACTGCGCGCCCACACCGGCTCTCTCCCCTGCCCAGGGCGCTCCTCTCAGCTCTCAGTCCTCTCAATGCGACTCTTTGTCATCTCGACCACCAGGAAAGGAGCTGCAATCCATTCACATTAAGGTATACGCTTGCCTTTTTAAGCATTGGAGAGGAGAAGACGGTGTCTGCTCCCACACTGGCGCGTTTCGTTATTTTGTTGCTCAGTCGTGTCCTACTCTTTGCGACCCCATGGATTGCAGCAGGCCAGACCTTCCTGTCCTTCACTGTCTCCTGGAGTTTCCTCAAACTCGTGTCCACTGAGTCAGGGATGCTATCCAGCCATCTCATCCTCTGTGGTCCCCTTCTCCTCCTGCCCCCAATCTTTCCCATCATTGGGGTCTTTTCCAGGGAGTTGGCTCTTCACATCAGGGCCAAAGTACTGGAGCTTCAGCCTCAGCATCAGTCTTTCCAGTGAATACTCAGGGTTGATTTCTGTTAAGATTGGCTGGTTTGATCTTGCTGTCCAAGGGACTCTCAAGAGGCTTCTCCAGCTCCACAGTGCTCAGCCTTCTTTATGGTCCAGCTCTCACCCCATACATGACTACTGGAAAAACCATACTTTCGACTGTGCACACGGTTGTTGACAAAGTGATGTCTCTGCTTTTTGATATGCTGTCTAGGTTTGTCACAGCTTTTCTTCCAAGGAGCAAGCATCTTTTAACTTCATGGCTGCAGTCACCGCCTGCAGTGATTTTGGAACCCAAGAAAAACATTCATTAAACACATACTGACTCTACTTAACAATTCATATAAACTTAAGAGCAGAACCAAATTAAAATAAATACAGGTCAATCAACAAAGTAAATAAATTTCACATTAAGAAACAGTCACTTTGTGTGGCAGAAGGTGAGGTTCCTGAAACTAAATTACCCCTTAAACGTGTTTGGGTATTTGTTGTGACACCGATGTTTTGGGTTGGACGTTGCATTGGACATGCCTGCTCTTGCCTCAGTGGGTAAAGTGTTGCCCTGCCCACCTTTTCTCCACTGGGAGCTGCTCTCTTTGTTCACAGAGACCCCTTTGGCTTCTGGGAAACCAAATCAGCTGACTTGGCATTGTTGTGTCATGAAGACGCTCATTCAGGCAGTTAATTTGGGTATGAGTGTATTTTTATGATCAGAATATAACTTCATTAATATTTATTGCCCAAATAATATGAATAAACAGAAAAACAGTGAAAAAGGTATTAACAATTACAATTAAAATAAAAATAATAATACTTTTCTCATACTATCCGTGCTACAACCAGTCCCTCGGTATCATTACTTTGAACCATTTCTGATCTTAATTCTTTTGGTATTTATTTCTGTCATTGTGATGTTACGTTCATGTATCAGTATTCACAGACGGCCTCCCATCCAAGTAGAACATTTAACTCACATTTCCTCCTGCTTTCTTCTCTCCACTCTGGGTTGGAGAAACTATCAAGTTATTTTCAGTTCCTCTAGACAGGGGTGCCCAACCTCCAGGCCACGGGCCGGTACCTCCTGTCACATCAGCAGCAGCATTAGATTAGAAATAAGGCACACAGCAAATGTGCTGGGCGTGAATCATCCCTAAACCATCCTCCCCCACCCTGCCCTCCCCTATTTGTGGAATAATTGCCTTCCACGAAACCCATCCCTGAGGCCAAAAAAGGTTGGGGACCTCTGCTCTAGAGATCTCTTTCATAAGTTCCTATGAAAATGTCTTTACAAGTGCATTTCTTGTTCTGCTGATCTTCACTGGAGTCTCTTGGCTTCTCACCAGACAAGAGAGAGAAGTTAGCGCCTGAACGATCTTCTGACCATCCTACATGGTCCCTCCAGCGCTTTCTCCCAGCTCTCACTGGTGACATGTGCACTGTCCCACTTAATAAAATCTCCCACCAAATGGTTGATTTTAAAGTGGAAAATTCTAATGCAACACTGTAAATCAACTGCCCTTACAAAAAAGAACACAGATCTTTAAAACAAAAGCAAACGCATTTTGCTTCTGTATTGAAAACAATGAATTCATCTAAGTATCAAGAATGGGTTGCAGCTTTACCATTTACTACAAAGTCTGTGGATAATCACCTAAAAATCTGTGAAAAATAAAAAAGAGAAGTTATTCCAAATAAATAGATAAATAAATTTTTAAATGGATGATTCATTTAAAACATTGACAATGTTTTGCTTAGACATGTATTTCTCTTTAAAACCTGACAGTGCAGTCAGAGCCACAGAGAGAGAGAAACTGTAGTACTTTGTCCCTAAACAGCTTGTCTAGAGGCATTCAGGTTCAATAGACTCTTCAGTAGCTGCAGCTAGCTTATTCTTATTTGGACCTTGACTTTAGTAAACAGACCCATTTTCTTAGCAATTCTAATGGATTGTTTCTATTTGAAATTATAAAGTAAAACTATCTTCATTGCTGCTGCTGCTAAGTCACTTCAGTTGTGTCCGACTCTGTGGGCACACGTCCATAGACGGCAGCCCACCAGGCTCCTCCGTCCCTGGGATTCTCCAGGCAAGAGTACTGGAGTGGGGTGCCATTGCCGACAAAGTGAAAAAGTTGTGTAGATAATGCTAATACATTTAGGGGTAGTTTTAGAAAGAACATGGAATACAAGGTCTATATTCAAGTGTTAATTGTATGTCTTAGGCACTGGCAGCAAAACTTTGGAAATTGGAATTTTGAAAATGCTGGTTGTATTACTTGCCTGGGCTGACCTAATGAAGCCACAGAGTGGATTCAAACAGCAGAAATGCATTTTCTCACAGTTCTTGGGTCTTTAAGCCCTAGGGGAAGGGGCAGCAGGGTTGGTTTCTAGTGTGGCCTCCCCTCTGGCTGCAGATGGAGCTGGCCACTGGGTCTCACATCACTTTTTTTCTGCTTGGATGCGCAGGGGTGGAGAGAGGGAGAGCTCTGTCTCTAGTCCTGTCTCTTACAAGGAGACCAGTGCTGTTGGACCAGAGCCCCACATTTATGATCTCATTTTACCGCCTCCTTCAAGACTGTCACCAGATATAGTCACATTGCGGATTAAGGCTTCCACATATGAATTGGAGAGAGAGGAGTCAGTTCAGTCCGTAACACCAGTACATATGGACATCTGATGTGAAGAGCTGACTCACTGGAAAGACCCTGTTGCTGGGAAAGATTGAGGGCAGGAGGAGAAGGGGACAACAGAGGATGAGATGGTGGGATGGCATCACCGACTCGATGGACATGGGTTTGGGTGGACTCCAGGAGTTGGTGATAGACAGGGAGGCCTGGTGTGCTGCAGTCCATGGGGTCAGAAAGAGTCGGACGTGACTGAGCAACATGGACATCTTTGCTGTGTAATATTTTGCCTACACAGTCTGACCTCTGGCCTTCAAAGATTTACATCCGTCCCACATACAAAGTATATCCTCTCCGTTCTGAGACCCCAGAAGTTTGAAAGTATTCCAGAATCAATTCAAAGTCCAAAATTTCATCAGCTCAGCAGTCCCAAATGCCATCATCTAAATAATCTCAGTGAGTTGTGAGACTCTGGGTATGTTCTATCCTAGGGCACAATTCATCACTATTGTGAACCTGTGGAACTAAAGAAATAACTGGTGTCTTCTCCTGAAAGTAATGGTGAGACAGGCATAGGGTAACAGTTATAAGTATTTCTGTTCAAAAAAGGAGAAATTTGAAAGAAAAAAGGGGTTACCAGTTCCAAAGCACTTCTAAATGCCCTTGGGCATGCTCCTGTGTGTTTAAAGTCCTGGGAATAATGGTCTGCAGATTGCAACTCTGTCCTCTGGGAGTAATGTCTCTTCTTCATGAAAGGCAGCATGAGTTGGTAGCAGAGTAGTTTCATCAGCATATTTCTTGTCGAGGAGGCTGGAGGTCTGCCAGCCTTCTTTTATTTCATAGTCTCTCTGTCCTTTTCAGTCCAAGCTGGCAAAGCTTCTGCAGATATGCAATTCTTAAGAACCTGTGGGTTTCCTATGTATGTCATGGGCATTAATTCCATTAGACCAGAGACCCCTCCATAGGGGTTAGCTAGATACTCCCATCTCTGTGTTTGGCTTCTGCTGAGTTGGCTGAGAAGATTATGAGTTACACAGTTAGGCTCTTCAATGAGATTTTTGTGTGACTGAATACCCTGAGATTTTGATCTTGCAGTCGTATTGGCAAAGTATGTTAAGCCACATCTAGTGAAGTGAATTTCTCAACTTTTGCATTTTTTACAGTCTGGATAAGGAGAGATAATTCTCCAAAGGAAATACAGAAATAGCCCATAAACACATGAAAAGATGCTCAACACTATTCGGGTTGAAACATTATTCACCCATAAAAAGGAATGGAGTGCTGGTACATACTATTACATATTATCACATGGATGAAACTTGAAAATGAAATATACCAATAAAAAAGACCAAAATATTCTATGACTCCATATGAATTACTCATACTAACCAAATGTATAGATACAGAAAACAAATTTTTCATTGCTTAGGACTGGGAAGAAATAGGTGGACGTGGGGAGTGACTGCTAATGGTGATGGAGTTTTAGAGAGAATAATGAAAATCTTCTACACTTAGGTCATGGAGTGACTGCTAATGGTGATGGAGTTTTAGAGAGAATAATGAAAATCTTCTACACTTAGGTCATAGCGTCGCTGCTATTGTTCAGCTGCTTGGTTGTGTCTGACTCTTTACGACCCCGTGAACAGCAGCACACCAGGCTTCCCTCTCCTTCACTGTCTCCTGGAGTTTGTTCAAACTCATGTCCTTTGAGTCGGTGATGCCATCCAGCCATCTCCTCCTCTGTCGTCCCCTTCTCCTCCCACCCTCAATCTTTCCCAGCATCAGGATCTTTTCCAATAAGTCAGCTCTTCACATCAAGTAGTCAAACTACTGGAGCTTTAGCTTCAGCATCAGTCCTTCCAATGAGTATTCAGGACTGATTTCCCTTAGGACTGACTGGTTTGATCTCCTTGCAGTCCAGGAGACTCTCAAGAGTCTTCTCCAGCACAATTTGAAAGCCTCAGTTCTTCCACACGCAGTGTTCCTTATGGCCCAACTCTGCTGGAAAAACCCTAGCTGTGCCTGTGTGCACCTTTGCCAACAAAGTGATGTCTCTGCTTTAGACTATGCTCTCTAGGTTTGTCATAGCTTCTCTTCCAAAGAGCAAGCATCTTTTAACTTCATGGCTGCAATCACTGTGCTCAGTGATTTTGGAGCCCAAGAAAACAAAATTTATCACTGCTTTCACGTTACCCCTTCTGTTTGCCAAGAAGTGATGGGACTGGATGCCATGATCTTAGTTTTTCGAATGTTGAGTTTCAAGCCAGCTTTTTTCACTCTCCTCTTGCACCCTCATCAAGAGGCTCTTTAGATCCGCTGCACCTTCTGCCGTTAGAATGGCATCATCTGCATATCTGAGGTTGTTGATATGTTACCTGGTTTAAATGTCATTGTCCCTAAGCCATTGATAGTGAAGCATAACTAAATTTATTCTTTCATTATGTCAAGAATCTACTGAAGAAATGTGAGTAATATGTACAGCAGACATCATTATTTATTGTACTTTTTCTTTTAGAAGAGAAAAGAAATCTAATTGGAATTATTGGACCCACCTCTAACCGTATCTGGCACAGAGCGCTCATTTAGCAGTGACACGCAGGCACGGTGAAGGGACATGTTCCCTCTGTGTTCACTGAGCTTTTTCCTTTTCTGCACAGCTGTGTTATGCTTGTTAATGGAAAAGGCTGCAGCAACTTGCTTCTCAGCAAACTCTGTGTCATTGGAACTTGTGAATTAACAGTGCAGATACTGAAAAATGAAAAATTGATTTCCACATGTTCGTCCTTAGGTGTTTGTATGGAAACGCACACAGAGTATCAGCTTCTATAGAAATGACACCCGGGTTTCCCAGTGGCTGGTTCTGAGCATTAGAGTGGTTTTGCTCTGTGTCTCAGGCTGGGCTCTGTCTCCTTGTGGCTTTGCATCTGACATGCCCACCACTGTCCTTTTCCTCTTTGAGTTTTAAAAGCACTTGGTACTTGACATCACCCACACTGTTCACAGCAGAGTGGCCACTTGCTGTGTGCTAGTCATTGTAGGGTGCATTCATTGCTGATCTGATTTGATGGCCAAGTTTTTTCCAATGAAGGAAATGTATGCCTAAAAGTGTTTCCCAATCTTTTCTTTATTACAGAAAACATTTTTACCTGGAGAGGAGTGTGCTATCAGGATCATCATAAACGTTACCTTCGTTTTGTGTTTTTATTAGCTTCCTGGCTCTGGAACATGTTATGAACAAGCCAGATTCTGTGAATAATGTCAGTATTTAAATTCTCCTGCAAATGTGGTTAATGTTGGCCTTACCGTCCTCCAGCACATCTTTAGAGAAGCCACATAACCTCTCAGGAGCTCAGGTCTATCTTCCATAAAATGGCTTGCTTTCATCCTCCTTGCAGGATTGAGAGATAGTAACTGTCAGAGGCCTCCAAACATGGCAAAACATTTTAGAGTTGTCACTTTACATCACAAGGACCCAAAGAAACCATCCCCTGAAAGCAGTACACCAGCTTAACACACATGAGACCTTTCCTCCAAAGAAATAGAAATCTATTAGGCACAGCAGAAAATGACTGCAAAGTTTTTCCAGAATTATCAGTTTGATAAAAGAACTTGTAACCTAAGAGCAGATGAGCTTCTTGATAAAGCTAATTAGGAATATTATGAATTAAAGTTAATTATTTAGAAATTTAAGACAGCAAAATGAAAGGGCTTGACACACTAAAGATAAAAATTGAGCTGAAGAAATAATGCAAATCCTCCCAGAGACATAAAAATGCAGGAGACCTAGAGGTTCCTGGTGAGGTCCAGTGGGGTCTGGGATGACGGAGAAGCAGTATTGAATTGGACAGTTACTGATAACATTCCTGATGCAGAGAAAGGCAGTTCTTAGACTGTAAAGAGTACTGACTGGTAAGCAGGATATTTAAAGAAAAGCCACAACTGGTCATTTTTCTAATGGAATTTCAGAATATCAAATACGGGAGACTACACCTTCCTCACTGGACATTTTCAGCTCTCACTTTCTACTGCACAATACCAACACACTCACAGTCTGCTAAAAACACGCAGTCATCAGTGGCTTCAGGGCCTTGCAGTCCTCCCAGCTTGAATGCTCCTCCGTCGTGTTATCTTGGCTAGCGGGGTCTTTTCTCAGTTCCCCCCGCTCTTTGTCCTGCAGCCTTCTGCACACCAGGCGCAGCCGCCCTCAGCCCTGTCACTCTCGCAGTGTGGCCGTTCTCTCAGCGCTGGCTCCGTTTCTCTTTGAGATTCAGAGAGTCAGAATCGCATACAAGGTCTTTCATTTGTGATTCTTGGGGGCTCAGCCTGGCTTCTGAACATGGCAGTCCCTTGTGCTTGTCCCCACCTCAAAGGATTTTGGAATGCATCAGGCTGTAAGTCAGTAGTTTAGTTAGAGAGCCCCTGACCGTGTGAACAAGCCACCAGGCTCCAGAGGGGCCAGCGGAGAGTGTCTTGTGGAGGGAGGGCTGACTATTGACAGGAGCACCTGTCCCGGCTTGAACGGAGCACCTTTTATAGTAATGCTGTAGTATATAGTAAAAGAGGAGTAATAGCGTAGAGTAATGCTGCCACTGGAGGCTCTCCCTATTTAAGTCATATAACACTTTAAAGTATTTTTTTTAAAGCCAAGGAAGTAGTCATTAAAAAAAAAAAAAAACACATCTCTGGTGGTCCAGTGGTTAAGCCTCCACGCTTCCAACGCAGGGGGCGTGAGTTCGATCCCTGGTCAGGGGAGCTCTGCACGCCATGCAGTGTGGCAAAAAATAAAAAACTTTTTGTTCTGATGAATAGAACAGTCATTTGTGGAAAGAAAAATTTTTCAGAAAGTGAGTAGGTCGGCTTTTCATACTTGACCCCAAGTTTGTTTAAATGGCAGTCTTTCATTCTTATTGGGCTTCCTGTGGATACCAAAACGTGCAGCTAGAACCATCCCTGAACAGAAGTGTTTACTTAGATTGCTTCCAACGCAGGGGGCGTGAGTTCGATCCCTGGTCAGGGGAGCTCTGCACGCCATGCAGTGTGGCAAAAAATAAAAAACTTTTTGTTCTGATGAATAGAACAGTCATTTGTGGAAAGAAAAATTTTTCAGAAAGTGAGTAGGTCGGCTTTTCATACTTGACCCCAAGTTTGTTTAAATGGCAGTCTTTCATTCTTATTGGGCTTCCTGTGGATACCAAAATGTGCAGCTAGAACCATGCCTGAACAGAAGTGTTTACTTAGATGAAATTTAAGTGTTAATATGATTAGCTGTTTTCTGACCGTGTATTTGAGTGTCTCTGACGTATTACTCTTGTTTTATTTATTGTATTTTAATTGAAATGTATTTGACACCATGTGAGTTTCGGGCTTCCCAGGTGGCGCTAGTGGTAAAGAATGTGCCTGCCAGTGTGGGAGAATGAGGCGGGCTCGATCCCTGGGTCAGGAAGATCCCCAGGAGGAGGGCGTGGCAGCCCGCTCCAGTGTTCTTGCCTGGAGAATCCTATGGACAGAGGAGCCTTTCAGGGTCCACGGGGTCGCAAAGAATCAGACATGACTGCGTGACTCACACACAAGTTTAAGGTGCACAGCATGTTGGCTTGATGCCTATACATGTTGCGATATGATTGCCTTTGTAGGATCAGCTAACACCCTCTGCAAGGCCACGTGATTAGGTTCTTTTTTAGGGTGCGAAAAATTAAGATCTAGTCTCTTACCAAGTTTGATGTTTATAGTACAGTTTTGTCATCTCTAATTACTAAATGTGCATGAGAGCTCCAGGACTTAATTATCAACTAGTTGCAAATATACTTCTTAATTACTAGTTCACGGTATAAGTTTATTAGATCGATGTCTAGTAATCTTTAAATTTTTCATTTATCATCTGTTTTCTGTACTGAAATGCCTCATGCTTGAAGCAGTGTATCTTTTTTCGAGACTGCTTCAGAGACAGATAAGAAAGTCCTAAAGGGAAGAACTGGGCTTGGTTTTAACATGCTTTGATTAGCATCTAGGAGAGCTCCACATACCATCAGGTCTTAACAGGAAGGCCACCTCAAGCCTCATCATTCTGTACATTTCAAAAGACTTTTACATGCATTAATCCTATTTGATATGCAAGATACAAGTCGGTGTGCAACATTTCTGCAAATTTCAGTAATCTTTCATGCCCAGGGAGGCCACAAAAAAAGAAACCATAGGAGATGTAACAAAATCTAAATGCTAGAATCCTAGAAGCTTTGAGGATTTCATTTAGCATCTAGGAGAGCTCCACATACCATCAGGTCTAACAGGAAGGCCACCTCAAGCCTCATCATTCTGTACATTTCAAAAGACTTTTACATGCATTAATCCTATTTGATATGCAAGATACAAGTCAGTGTGCAACATTTCTGCAAATTTCAGTAATCTTTCATGCCCAGGGAGGCCACAGAAAAAGAAACCATAGGAGATGTAACAAAATCTAAATGCTAGAATCCTAGAAGCTTTAAGGATTTCATTCAGCGATTATCATTTTTTCATTCTGTGATAGAATTTTTTTTTGTTTCCCCAACCTGCCACAGAATTTGAAACAGAAAGCTGAAAGAGGCAAGGGGTACTGTTGAGGGCAAGCACAATGGCAGCCCAAGAAGTGAAGGCTGGCTCAACAGCCAGAACTGGAAAGAGAAACAGACATAACAACCAAACATCCCCGTGTGAAAACGCGGTGATCTGAAACCACCTCAGGCAGGAGGCACACAGACCTACACACCCTAGCTAACACTCATGATAACCCCACGCAGCAGCCCAGCACGAAACTAGAGAAATGGGGACCGGAATCTCCAGGAAAAGGGCAGTGAAAGAGGCATCTTTTATTTCACAGAGCAGGGTCGTAAATAGACATTCTACGTAAATGAGGGACATCAGACAAAGTTAGGTTAAAGAATGTCTTGTTAGTGATGTCCTGTCCGGTGGGGGTTTTCGGGGGAGAGGTGCTCTTGCTTTACAATGTGGTGTTGGCTTCTGCTGGGCAGCAGCGTGACTCAGCTGTAAGTATGCACGCCACCCCTCCCTCTGGAGCCCCTCTCCCCCCCCCCCCCCCCCCC
>SJXQ01012726.1:45551-116203 GCA_006408695.1 Aepyceros melampus
AGTGTGGCTGTGTCAGTCCCAGCCTGCCGCTCATCCCGTCTCCTGCCCCCGCCACTTCCACATGTTCTGTTCCCTGCGTTTGCGTCTCTGTTCCTGCCCAGCTTTAATCCACTCAGACTCACAGGTCAGAAGGTGGCCAGCCTGTTGTCTTGTCAACGTAGATGAATGAATTTTTGTGCCTGTAATGAGAGAACCTCTCCGAAGCAGATCTAAATCCCCAGAAACTTCAGCCTTAGGAAGTAGGATAAAAGCTGCCAGGTTCCTAAAGTCTCCCTGCTGGTGTCATTACCTGAATACCTCCTCTTGGGATGGATGTTCAAGTCTTATCCCGGGTGCTTACTCCCAAGCCTGCTGATCCAGGGGAGGGGGGAGGTCAGAATCTGGTAGTTTGCACACAGAATGTGGGGTATGTCCTTATCTGGAGGACTACTGCCCAACCTGAAGGCAGCCAGGAACGAGTGGGGCATACGGGGGACAAATACCTATGGGAGGCGCTACTTGTTTTTGGATTTCAGGCACCCAGTGTGCGGTTTGCTGCTGCCATTATGAATGCTCAATGAATGACTGGTTACATAACAGCTGTGATCCCTTCTCTTTTTTTAACTATTTCCACCTTATTGCTCATCAGTCAGTTTTTCAACAGTCAATTTACCTTCGTATCTAAGAAATATGGTTGTTTGTGTTTTACAGGTAGAGAGGGCATAGCGATGCCATTTTACCGTACTGTGATTCCCCTTACCAATACAAATACCTAAGGGAGCCACTACTTGTTTTTGGATTTCAGGCACCCAGTGTGCGGTTTGCTGCTGCCATTATGAATGCTCAATGAATGACTGGTTACATAACAGCTGTGATCCCTTCTCTTTTTTTAACTATTTCTACCTTATTGCTCATCAGTCAGTTTTTCAACAGTCAATTTACCTTCATATCTAAGAAATACAGTTGTGTTTTACAGGTAGAGAGGGCATAGCGATGCCATTTTACCATACTGTAATTCCCCTTACCAAAGCTTTCGATGCCTTTGTTGTGATTGTTCAGTCCCTCAGACACGTCCGACTCTTTTATGACCCCGTGGACTGTAGCCCACCCACCAGGCTTCTCTGTCCGTGGGATTTCTCAGGCAAGAATACAGGAGTGGGTTGCCATTTCCTTCTCCTGGGGATCAAACTGGCATCTCCCACATTGGCAGGTAGATTGTTTTACTACTGAGCCACCTGGTAGCTAAGCTATTGATAAAAGCAAAAAGCATGCCTGGCTTTTGTTCAGCACTGTGTATAGAAATTATGTTTAACCCTGTATACTATTTCTGGGTGGCAATCAGAATGTTTTATGGTACTCTCTTTTTTAACCAAGGAATAAATTTTTTTGTCTCTACACCTTGCTCTTTTCTAGGGAAGATAACAGTCTGTCTCAAAAGAAGAAGGTGACTGTGGAAGACCTCTTCAGTGAAGACTTCAAAATCCACGACCCCGAGGCTAAGTGGATAAGTGGTGAGTCCTGAGTGCATTTGAGGAATCTCTCCTGCTCTCTGCCACTCTGAGAGCTTGGGTTTTGTCATTTGCCTTTCACCTTCTCTCTCTGGCTGTAGAAGTGGACCCACAGAGCTCTTGCTGTGGTCGTCATCTCATTATCATTCTAAGAAAATGTGTGTCTGGTCAGATCAGGCTGCTTCTTCATGAGAAATGGGTCTTCAGTGTCGCCTCCCTGAATCACTGCTTCTCAGACCCAGACGTGAGATGTTGCTAAGCAACAGGACAGGGAGAGACACAGCTGAGCCTTCCTCCCTTCTCCGCATTTCTTTATTCCCTTTAGTACTCCTCTCGCTTTCACTCCCAACTAGGTCCAGCCACCAAAAGGAGCAGAAGGGATTCTTCTAGAATGCTGCCTAGTGAAGGGAACAGTGCCCACGTGTGGATAACTTAATCTCCCTCTCGAGTTTCAGTCTAGATGAAATCTTGTTTTCTTGTTTAAGGGATTTTTTTTTTAAACCACAAAGCAACACAGAACTGGAGGTGTTTATAATACATTTGTTGGTTCAGAATAGTCTATTTCCTTTAGCTGGGTCTCAAATAATTCTAGACTGCAGTCCTGGGGAAAAAGGATGTAAGGGACTGCTCCCCTATCCTCTGCAGGCTTCTCTGCCTCCCTCTTGCACAGGCTGGTCCTAGAACCTCTCTGGTTATCTCCACAGATACTGTTTTCATTTTGTCTTAGCCTCCATGGCATGCACTTGAAAACTGATCCTCGGGGCAGAGAACCTTTGTAGTGGAATACTAGAGGTCTAGTTCACGGCCTGGCTTTTATAGTAAATGAGGCTGAGAGAGGTTAAGTGACTTCTCTGAGGTCATAGAGCTAGTTAATACACAGCTGAAGCTGGAAGCCTGTCTCCTAACTTCCTCCCCATTTTGTGCGCTTCCACTGATACTTTGTTGAATGACGCTGTGTCATATTTTCTTGCTGTCAAGCTCCTTTGAAATGCCGTGTATGCTTCATGAACTGTCGAAAAGCAGCCAGCAATGACTCTTTGCTTTCCGTCTCCCACTGGGCAATAGCTTCTCCTTTGTCCTTCACTGTGGCTTCCGTATTAATTTCTGGTTCTTAGATTTGCTTATTTAAAAATGAAAGGAGTAGCTGAATCTCAGAGGGAATGCATTTTATAAGAAGGAATTGGGAAGAAATGAGAGCCCCGTACTGTGAATACCAGTAGGAGGCACACACAGAAATCCAAATCACTGATAGAGCCAAGGTCCTTGTTGTTTAAGGAAATACTTTTACCTTTGGTCCTGAGGGCACTCAGCATCTGCTTCCTGGTTGTGTGTACTCATCGCAGAGAGAGGGTTGAGCACTGATCGCATGCTCTGGGCCAGATCTTGGGAATAAAAGATGATGACTGTCTTCTTAAGGAGCACAGCATCCTTCAGGAGATGAACGGAGCAACCAATGGTAGTCGTGACACAAAGTGCAGGAAGGACGTGATTTCCTCGTTCTTCCTGAGAAGGGGTTTCAAAGATGGTGCATGCACTCGGTCTCAAAGGAACAGGGTTCAGAGGCAGTCGGAGGGGGGCCCTGCAAAGACCCCATGAGTGCTCAGATAATACAGGCAAGCCTTTAGAATAGAGTTTCCATGGCCTCCGGCTTGGCCCGCCTCAGCATTCCCTACGCAGACAATGTAAAAAGTGTAGGCGGAGATCTGCAGGCTCAAGGGCACCCCAGTTTCTACAGGAACCCGTGTTGGTTGCTGTTATAAGGCGTTGGTCTTTCATGAACTAATTTATGCTGCAGAGGCATGGAGCTGGTCCTGAGACGTGCTGGCTTTCTGGCCAGAATTTCGTTCTATCCACAAAGCTGGGAGTTAATACAAGCAGTCAGGAAGTGGCCTTGTGCCCGGCAGAAAATGCCCAGCAGGTTAAATCTACTCATAAGATGACCTGTGGTTAAAGAAACATGCCTTTTATGTCCAGGAGCTTTTGTAAGAGGAGTCTTTCTTTGTAATTGTAGGCACAATGTGAAGTTTTATTGTGGGGTAACCAAGTGGTCAGGTCTCCCCAGAGACCAGGCACCATCAGAAATCTGAGGGAACATAACTGACTCCCCCACCCTATTTTCTAGCTGCCCCTCCTCCTTTCACTGATTCCTCTTCCTGATCAGTCCCTTTCTTCCTGCTCCTTGAAGATGCAGTAGCTTAGAGTGAATGAAGTGACTTTGTGGTGACTAACTGTGCCTTACAACGTGAGTTTTACAAATGCCATAAAGAATTCACTCATTTTTTAACCTTACAAGTCTAAATGTGAAAACCCAGGGAAAGAACCCTACATTTCATAGGATTGTTGATTGTTGTGAAGCTGAGAGGAGCTTTAGAAATGGTCAGAACATTAATTCATTTAATTAGTGTTTATTGAGTGTCTACACGGAGAAGGCAATGGCACCCCACTCCAGTACTCTCGCCTGGAAAATCCCATGGGTGGAGGAGCCTGGTGGGCTGCAGTCCATGGAGGTCGCTAAGAGTCGGACACGATTGAGCGACTTCACTTTCACTTTTCACTTTCACGCGTTGGAGAAGGAAATGGCAACCCACTCCAGTGTTCTTGCCTGGAGAATCCCAGGGACGGGGAGCCTGGTGGGCTGCCATCTATGGGGTCACACAGAGTCGGACACGCCTGAAGCGACTTTGCAGCAGCAGCAGCAGCAGAGTGTCTACAATGTAGCAGGCAAATTGCTGGACCCCAGAAAAGATATGGTTTTGCCCATGGAACAGTTTCCCTTTGGGTGACTTGGAGTCACCCCCCCACCACCACCGCTACAACCATCTACCACCATCATCACTACAGCAGCCTCATTCTTCTCCTCTTCTTCCTCCTTTCTCCTCTGTCTGCACTTCCTCCCCTTCTTCTTCCTTGCTATCATCACCACCACCTCCACCACCATCACATCACTGTCATTACCATCATCACCACCACCGCATCATCACATCACCGTCACCACCATCATCACATCACCACCAGCAGCATCACATCACCGTCACCACCACCACCACCACCAGCAGCATCACATCACCGTCACCGTCACCGTCGCCACCACCACCACCGTCATCACCATCATTGTTATCATCATCACGTCACCGTCACCGTCACCGTCACCACCACCACCACCGTCATCACCGTCATTGTTATCATCATCACATCACCGTCACCGTCACCATCACCACCACCACCACCGTCATCACCATCATTGTCATCATCATCACATCGCCGTCACCGCCATCGCCATCATCACCACCAGCATCACCACCACCATCTACCGGGGGCTTCCCGTATCTTAAGTTCTGGGCTAAGTGCTTTGCACACTTTCAATCAATTAATTCTCACAATTACCATTATTCACTTGGCCTTCCTAGGTGGCGCTAGTGGTAAGGAGCCCACATGCCAATCCAGGAGACATAAGAGAAGTGGGTTCGATCCCTGGGTCAGGAAGGTTCTTTGGAGGAGGGCATGGCAACCCACTCCAGTATTCTTGCCTGGAGAATCCCATGGACAGAGGAGCCTGGTAGGCTATAGTCCATGGGGTTGCAGAGAGTCGGACACGACTGAAGTGACTTGGCACACATACACACCATTATTCACATTTTACAGATGAGGAACCTGAGCCAAGGGTGTTTAAATGACTTGATCACACAGTTAATAAGTAGCAAAATTCAGTTTCAAACCTATAAACAGCTGCACTGGTGTCTATAAATAGCTATATTGTATAGAACCAAAGACTGCAGCCAGTTTCTTCAGCCTCGCTGGCTACATTGTGTGTTTAATCAAGACTGTAGGTTATGAGTATTTCAGAATTATTGCCATTCCTTAACTTCTCTATTTTAGGACTCCTTATTCCCATGGTGCCTATATTGAAGTAACAGAACACAGGTGATCAAGAAAAATGGTGCAGTTCCCCAAGAAAGAGACTTTCACTTTTTTAGTGAACATTAACCATTAAAGTAACAAATGTAGTATCTTCAGTTTAATATTGGAGTTAATCGTGTAGAACTAATACATTTTATTTATCAGGAAAAAAATGAATTGGAGTTACATTTCTCCTCACCCACATTCATCCTGAGGACACTTTTTTTGATCTACCTTTTCTGAAAATGATTGGTGTAACAGCCTTCTAATTCTCTCATGTCCTAAAGCCCTTGTAGACTTCCCTCAGGTATTTGTGGCAGCTAGCCCACTGAGATGCATAGAACAGTATGACTGGCAACATCTGCGTTCACTCACCCTCCCGCCTGCAAAGGAAGAGGCCTGTGCTTCCTGAAATTACCCAGTGTGCGGTCTCACCCCATATTTGCTTAGCTGAATAAACGCTTCTGTCTTTTGTAAGTGACCACACTGGACTTCTCAACCTTTTATCTCTTAGTGTGCTGTGCTGGGGTGCTGAGATATGAGGTGGCCGCTGTGACGCGGTCTTAGGTAACTTCAGATGTTTACGTCTGTTTACTTCCATGGATCCATCTTCCTGGGCTCTCCTTGTCTACTCATTCTTTCCAGCCCCTAGATGATAAATCGTTTCAGACCTTCTCTTCTTTCCTTAACCCTCCAAACCTTCTTCCCATTCTACTTCCCATCCAAACCTACCAGGAGAGAGAAAAAGAATACTCCCACCGTCTCGTCTCCTTACCCGCCAGCGTCTGCACCTGCCATTCGCTCTGTGCCTCCCTCAGCCTGGAACCGCGGTGTGACCTGTCTGTGCTCAGCGTCCAGATGTTAGGGGTGAATGTGCCTCACTTACTGGGGAATAATGGCAGCACGTATCTCCTTTCCTCTCTCAGTGTCAGCGTTTCATCTCTGTTAGGTTATTCCCATCACCAAGCAGATATGCTGCTGCCTGGGTCTCCAAAAACACGCGGAAGGCTCAGCTGGGCTCCACCTTCCCCGCCAGGCCCTGCCCGATTTCTTGCTCCTCTTCGCAGCTTGAAACAGGTGCCCCTGTACCTTCTCCAGGTGCTTCTCCAGCTCTTGCTAGCCCACTCTGGTTAGGCTTTCACCCGCAGGACTCCCTGACTCTTCTCTTGTCGAGGTCACCAGGAACCTCCAGGTTGCTAAATTCTACCATCGCATCCCAGACCTCTGCTTAGCCTGCCCGTCAGCAGCATTTGACACCATCCACCCCTCCCTCCGCCTGCACCAGCTTTCTCACTTGACCTCCATGCCGTGATGTTCTCTTGATTTTGTCTCTACCTCCTCAGCTGCTGTCTCTGACTTCTGATGTTGGTAGGCCTGGCTCTCAGTCTTTCCCTTCTCTTTCGGTGTCTACACTCACTCCCTCCAAGTTTTCATCTAGTCTCATGACTTTAAATATTCTCCGCCTACTGATGACCCCTAACTTATTCTCCAGACCAGACCTCTCCCCTGAAGTTCTCAGATGTCTCACAGACATACAACCCGAACTTTAATATCACCAAATATGAGTTCACCCCCTCCTCGCCAAAAAAAAAAAAGCACCCACACCATCCACGTGCTAAGCTGCTTCAGTCTTGTCCAGCTCTGTGCAGCCCTATGGACTGCAGCCCGCCAGGCCCCTCTGTCTATGTCTCCAGGCAAGAGCACTGGAGTGGGTAGCCTTTCCCTCCTCCAGGGATCTTCCCGACCCAGGGATGGAGCCCGCGTCTCTTATGTCTCCTGCACGGGCAGCCAGCTTCTTTACCCCTAGCACCACCTGGGAAGCCCCATCCACAGCCACTCCCAAATCAGTTGATGAGAAATTTGTTCTTCTGGCAGAACAGGCTGGAAGACCTGGAGTCATCGTTGTCTCCACTCTTTTTCTTGTGCTTCATATCTAATCCATCAAGAACGTCTGCCAGCTCTGCCTTCAGAATACACTGCTGCTGCTGCTGCTGCTGCTGCTGCTAAGTCGCTTCAGTCGTGTCCGACTCTGTGCAACCCCGTCTAATCCTCAGTCAGACATCGGCCTTTTTGTCTCAGGATGGGAGACAGGCTGGCCGCAGGCGGGACCAGGCGCCATGCTCCTCAGTGGCCCCTCAGGCATGGCTGCGGTTCCAGGTGGGAATCATTACAGGTCTGGGTGGAGTGCTTTCCTTTCTGCCTTTCGGTGTCTGGAATCTTTAGCAAAGTACGCAGTCTGTGGCCATCTGCTGGCCCTTCCGGAACATTTTCCCGTTTGCAACTTAAACAGCTGACTTTTAAACATAAGGAAACTTATGGATCTGCTCCTTTATGTGGAATGGTTGGAAGTTCTTTCTGATGAAGTTGGTTTAAGCAGACATCTGACTGTGAGAACCCTTCGAGTAAGCTCTCTGTGGGAGAGGGTCCCACACGTCCCATGTGGAGCAGGAGCCACAGAGGCCCCGGGCAGAACCCTACCTGGGATACCCATCGACAGTGTGCAGCCACAGGGAAGACCCATCCAGGAGCCCGGGGCGGGGGGGGCAGCGTCGGACCAGGTGACACAGGCTCTTGGAAGAGTTTGGTGGCCAGGGAGAAAGGGTTCCGTTCAGAGAGCCAGAGGGCCGAGTGTGATCTGTTGGAACTGAAGGGTAGAGGGTAGTGAAGCGGCACCGTGAGAGCTTAGGTGTGTGTGTGGTGTCAAATTTTTCATTATACCTGACTTACATACTTATTGTACTAAAGTAGAAAACACAGAATGCTATTTTAAAGGATAAAAATAAATCCCCTGTAATAAAGTTACATTTTCATATTTATCCGCTTAGATATAATTGGTGGGACAATGCTGACCATGTTTATTACATGGGGGGAAGTTTATAACACATTATCATAAACATATTTCAATGTAAATAAATGTCTGTTTCCACGATCGTGCTAATGTCTCAATAGGTTCTCAGGACATCAGTTCAATTCAGTTGCTCAGTTGTGTCTGATTCTGTGGACTGCTGCACGCCAGGCCTCCTTGTCCATCACTAAATCCCGGAGCTTGCTCAAACTCTTGTCCATCGAGTTGGTGATGCCGTCCAACCATCTCATCCTCTGTCTACCCCTTCTCCTCCTGCCTTCAATCTTTCCCAGCATCAGGGTCTTTTCCAATGAATCGGTGACCAAAATACCGGAGTTTGAGCTTCAGCATCAGTCCTTCCAGTGAATATAAGGTGACTTAATTCGGTCAGTCTTCAGAGAGTGAAAGTTTCAGCTGTGAGTGGAGACGGAGTGACAGATGTCAGAAGGCACAGTGAGCCGTGAGTGAATAAGATGTCCTGGGGCGCAGACGTGGGGGTGGGAAGATATGCACGGGATGCCTCGAGGTGGCGCCTTGGTTAGCGAGCGCAGTCTCTGCCTAGTTGGAGTCAGCTCCTGTGGTTAGATGAGGAGTGCAGAGCAGAAGCTGATGAGCGAGAACTCTGTGGAATGTGCTTTAAGTGCTGAGAACAGGGCATGAAGCTCCGTGAGCAGTGGGAGCCACTTGGAGACGTGGGACGTATGCATCTCGTGGGAACTGCTCACGCTCTCCCGGGCAGGAGGGGCCCGAGGAGGCAGCATCAGAGAAGACCTGGGAGAAGAGGGTGCCGGAGAGCTGGTGCTCAGCCGACTTTGCGATGGCAGGTGGAGGGCACAGCAGTGAGAAACGGCCCCTCGGCAGCCGCATACCCACTTGCCCCAGGAGGACATTTCCGGCAAGTCTCTCATACAGTGGGTCGGGTTTTGTTGCCTTCATCAGACTGCTTTATGTGGCAGATCAGTTCAGTTCAGTTCAGTCGCTCAGTCACGTCCGACTCTTTGCGACCCCATGGACTGCAGCACACCAGGCCTCCTTGTCCATCACCAACTCTTGGAGCTTGATCAAACTGATGTCCATCAAGTCGGTGACGCCATCCAACTATCTCATCCTCTGTCATCCCCTTCTCCTCCCGCCTTCAATCTTTCCCAGCATCAGGGTCTTTCCCAGAGTCAGTTCACATCAGGTGACCAAAGTATTGGAGTTTCAGCTTCAGCAACAGTCCTTCCAATGAATATTCAGGACTGATCTCCTTTAGGATGGACTGGTTTGATCTCCTTGCAGTCCAAGGGACTCTCAAGAGTCTTCTTCAACACCATAGTTCAAAAGCATCAATTCTTAGCACTCAGCTTTCTTTATAGCCCAACTCTCACATCCATACATGACTACTGGAAAAACCATAGCTTTGACTAGACAGACCTTTGTTGGTAAAGTAATGTCTCTGCTTTTTAATATGCCTAGGTTTGTCATAGCTTTCTTCCAAGGAGCAAAGGTCTTTTAATTTCATGGCTGCAGTCACCACCTGCAGTGATTTTGAAGCGCCCCCCCACAAAAAAAAATAAAGTCTCACTGTTTCCGTTGTTTCCCCATCTGTTTGCCATGAAGTGAAGGGACTGGATGCCACGATCTTGTTTTCTGAATGTTCAGTTTTAAGCCAACTTCTTCACTCTCCTCTTTCACTTTCATCAAGAGGCTCTTTAGTTCTTCTCTGCTTTCTGCCATAGGGTCGCGGCGTCTGCATGTCTGAGGTTACTAACCCTGTTTCAGACTGTGATGGGGGGAAGGCTAAGCCCCACACAGGGGTGATGTTTGCATTTGCCGCTGCTCTCCAGTCATTGGGTCGTGTCTGACTCTGCAACCCCGTGGACTGTAGCACACCAGGCTCCTCTGTCCCCACTGTTTCCCAGAGTTTGCTCAAATTCATATCCATCGAGTCGGTGATGCAGACGGCTTTTTGTTTCGTCCATCACACTTGCCAGCAATAGGAAAACAGCCTCCCTCTGTATTTGTGGGGCCGGCCGCTCTGCACGGGTAGCCTGAAGCCGCAGCACCCGAGAGACTCCTGGATGACACACCTTCTCAGGAAGCATGTTTGCTGTTGCAGATTCCCTCTTAGGAAGGCGGCCTGGGCTGAACCTTGGCAACGGGCTGACGCGCCTGCAGCCTGTGGCCTGAGCAAGCCGAGGCACCCACACCCGTCGGGGGACCCACTCTCCCTGCGCAGCGTCTTCAGGACGCAGCCAGGCCCGGGGCTGGTTGGCAGCAGCTGCTGCCGGGGCTGGATCGGCTTGTCTGCGAGCTCCAGGCAAGGCCTGGCCTCCCAGTCCGCTCTCTCTCTGGACTTCAGTGGAACGTGGCAAAAGCCATGGTGGCAGCTGGCTCCAGAGACTCTCTGCTGTTTGTTGCTTCTCATTTCCATTCATCCAGGCGCCGTGAGGGAGGAGCCCTCTCTGTCTCTCAGATGCGATAAGAGAGAGACTGTAAAATTGGAGAAAATCACTTCCTTTGAATGTCGGGAAATATCAGCTGGCTCGTTGATCCTGGAAAAGTATATGTTTTAGAAGATAAAATTGAAATAGTTCACAAAGCTCAAAGCTGCCTGATTTCCATATTTACTTTCTCCTCTTCTCTATTGTTATTCTGAAAGACCAGATGGATTTCTTTTTCTAAAGCTCAGGGGGTGGGGTGGATGAAGGAGGGATTCCAGTTTATAAAGGTTTGGGTATTTCCGCTGCTTTTCGAAAGCTACATTTTTCAATTGAAGCTATTAAGTCTTTAGAATTGCAGAGTCAAAACGTTCCCTTGAGGATTGTTTGGCACCACCTGTACCCATCAGCCAGCAGTCACTGCAGAGGAATGCCCAGAGAGGTCAGGTCTTAAAAAGTGAAAATGTTCTTTCATGGCTCGGTACTGGTGGAGATAAGTGTATAGTTGCCATTTGAAGTCATTACATAGAATACACGTGGAAGAGCATCACTGTGCCTGATTAAACCCTGTGAGAAACAGATGAAAGACAATTAGAGTACACATTTGGGTAAAGCCCCAATTTATTGAACAGTTTTCGAGATTTCCCCTTGCTCAGGGGAAGAGAAACCCACCTGTCTGGTGTGAGGCCAGCTATGCCTCAGACTGTCTCAGTGCAGTGAAGCTTGTTCCCACCAGTGCTCCCGGATGTATCCTCAGGCCGAGGTGCTTTCAGCAGCCCCCCATCTGCATTGTCCAGGCTTCTTCTTAATGCAACACCCACACTTCCAGTGTGAGAGCAAAAATGATTATCTGCTAACCGTCCTTTGGAGTTATGAATACCTGCAGGAAGCATTCCAAAGGCTGTAGCAGTTAGTGCCCAGGGCAGTAGAAGCAATAATAGCAATATTGAGAACAATAGCACATTCAATAACTTAGTTTTTTTCTCTGTTTTTCTCTGTCTCTGTGTATCTGAAAGTGCTTTTATTCAGTACTTCTGTGTTTCAGAAACCCTCATTCGCTCTTTATGGCTTGATCCAAAATAAATTCTCTCTGGCTTTTCCCAAGGAGAAGCAGTTGCTCTTTGCTAAACTCAAAGTTCCATCCGAGCATCACCTGGACTATCATCTTAGGGTCCCCACTCTGCAGGGCTGGACCTGCCTCACCAGCAGCTAAAGGAGGGATTGGGGCAGACAGGGGAGCAAGCCTGGTTCCTCCCTTTGGAGGCCGCGAATGCTATGTGGACATCACGCTCATTGCTTTTGGTCCTCTGTCTGAGGGGGCCCTGCTGCTGGTAGTAATTCCTGCTTTGAGGAGCTGCTCCTCTTCAGGCTTAGGTGGGCCAACACGCTCCCAGTAGAGAGAGGCACCTTCTGAATCTTTTCCTCACGTTTCAGTTGCCAAGTGCCTCTTGCCTGGGAAATTTAGATACAGCCTCTGTTTCACTGAACTGAATGAAGACCCTTGGCAGAAGCAAAGAGTGAAATCCTATTTCAACTTTGTTTCTTTGCATTACAGAGAGACAGGCTTTATTTGGATATATGAAAACACACACGCGTGTGCGCACACACACACACACACACACACGGGCGAGCACATTTTTATCTTGAGGAAAGAGATCTCCAGTGAGAGTTACATGTTATGTTGCATCCTCAGTGAGGTGGAAAGACAGTTTTCAGAATGTTCTGTGGCTGTTGCAGGGCTCCAGGCCTGACTAGGGGGCTTCTCCTGAACATCTCCCCCCGCCACTCACTCAGGGCATGCCCTGAGGTACCGCGTGTCACCGCTGAAGGCCCGCCTGTAAGCCAGACCAGGGCGCAGGGCAGGTGGTCTGCCTGGTAGTGGGATGTCAAGGGTACTTTCAGCCCCACAGCCCGCACACCGGGGCTAACCAGCCTTCTTTTATTTTACTTTCATGCAAATGAAGCGGCCTGTGAAGTTCCGTAGCCCCACTTTACTGCAGCTGTTGAACCCAGGGGTGATATTCCTCTGCGTCTTAGAATGGTCTTTTTAAAGCAAACCAGAAAGTTCTATTAATTAGAGATTTTACATCCTTGAAATGCAGTGACCCTCATTACCAGCACTGACGTTATCATTCATTGTCTCAATTAAATTATCCCAAGTCCTTCCCCTCATCAGTCTACTAGAGGCTAATTAATTATCACTGACATCTTTTCAAACATTGATCACCTTCTTAATTAATATAAAATGAATCAGTTGATCTCGTCCATGGTTGAGTGTAATCTCCAGGGGCCCTTCGACCCTGGGCCCACGGTGCATCTAATTTGCATTCAGCTGTTTGCTTCCATCTCTGCCTCACCCTGGGCTCCATTCCTGGGTCGGGAAGATCCCCCCGGAGAAGGGCATGGCAGCCCACTCCAGTATCCTTGTCTGGAGAGTCCCCAAGGACAGAGGAGCCTGGCGGGCCGCAGTCCACGGGGTCGCAAGGAGTCGGACACGACTGAGCGACTCGGCGCAAGTGCTGCCTCACCCTGGAAAGCAGGCTTCTCGGGGCTGAGAGCGTGTTGCCGTGTTGTCCTGTTCCCTCATGGAGCGGAGCCTCTGGCATGGGACAGAGTTTCTGTGAATATGACCTGGCTGAATGACGACTCTGCGTCAAGCTGAGTGGGCAAGTCAAGCATTCATGGCCCAGCACTCTGTGTAAATGAACTTCTGGTTGATGGAATGATAACCAGGCTCTCTATCTGTGGTAACTCTTGCCATTGAAAGAAGTCACATGTGTGTGTGTAATGATAATGACGTGGGTGTTTCTCTGTTCCTGCTTTGATAGGGAGAATCGAATAGATTGTAAAGAAGCTCCGGATTCTAGATTTGTTCACCTCGCTTATGTTGCTAGGAAAGATTGAGGGCAGGGGGAGAAGGGGGTGACAGAGGATGAGATGGTTGGATGGCATCACCATCAATAGACATGAGTCTGAGCAAATTCCAGGAGATGGTGAAGGGCAGGAAGGGCGTGCTGCAGTTCATGGGGCTGCAAAGAGTCAAACTCAACTTAGCAACTGAACAGCAATGACGACATAATTTCTGTCCTTGCCATTTATTGATTACATGCAAGATGTGCTAAGTCCTGAACATGCTCTGTTTCCACGAGTCACTCAAAGCCACCCCAGGAGGGGCCATGCAGTGTCACCAGCTCCACGGGAAGTCTTTCAGCTGCGTGGGATCACCCAGAAGCCTGTACGTGGACTCGGGTCCTATGGGCAGTCCGGGGGCCTTTTCAGTGCTTTGTTTTCTGGCTTCTTAGACTGACCCCCGTCGCTCCCTGCGGGGCCATCTCTTGGGTCATAGGCTTCTCTTCCGTGTTCAGACCCTTTAGTTCCCTGAGCATCCTGGGCTCCTGCACAGTCTCCTCTCTCAGAAGAAACAACAAACAACTCATTTACTCAGGGTCATTATGCAGAAGACTCTAGCTTGCTAGGCACCCCTCCTTTCCAAGGCCCCGCCTCAGGTGCCAGGCAGCCTTTCTCAACAACAGCTAGAAAGTCAAACAAAGGAGTTTTTCCAAAGAAAAGACACATTTCTGGGACCCCTGCCCTTTGCAAAGCAAGGAATAGCCAAGCAACTTTGCTTTGTTAGTTTTTCCCAGATGAGATCCTTGGATGGGGCTTTCATCCACCCCAAATATACAAGGCAAGTAGAACAAACCTCAGAAATGACGCAGCAGCAGAATGCTTCCTAGTAACGCCAGGATGGCAGGCAAAGCTTCCTGGGATGAGAGAGGTCCGGTCACTTGTCCTGGGCCACACAGCGTACACGGGACAGAGCTGGCCTTTTTAAGGGTTCTGTCTGACTTAACACTGAAAATGCCTTCTGAGAACGTGCCCCAAATTCAGTGGAAAAGTTGTTCATTAAATGCAAGGGCATTAACTGAGTCACTGTGAGGCTGAATCCTTATGGACAGTGGGGGTCTGGACGTGTCTGTGCAGCACCAGTGTGTTCCCTAAGCGCCTCTCGCTGCTGGCCTCGTGGAGCCTGAGGGTCACAGCAGAAGTGCCAGGTGTCAGGTAAGGGGGTGGTCAGCGGCCCCACACGCCCCGCCCCAGGCTCCCCGGGGGGGCCAGGCGGCCTGAGGGCCCTGCTGCCTCCACCAGGATATTGCTTCCTTTTGCCGCTGCGCTTGTCTTCTCTGTTGGCCTCTCAGCCTCAGCTCAAACACCTCTGGGCACCAGATGCTTGCCTTAAGATAGCTGTGATCTGCACAGCCGAATGCCTACAGAACAACAGGTAAACCTCTCAAGAATAGTGTGGCGGATGATTATTTTGGGGACAGAGTTTTGTTTTTAATCTGGCAGTTTACTGGTAAATGTGCAGTGAGTCCAGGCTGTCTACTTGGGGGTTGATAAGTCCCACATCAGGAATTTTTAAAGGGCAAATGTTTACAGACCCTGCCATTCGCTGTCCCATTCTCCCCTCTGGTCACGTGGATTGTAGAGCGATAGCTGGAGATCCGAAGTGCATCTTAGAAATCATTTTAGCACTTTGGTACCTTATTCAAATTGCCTCGGAAATGAGACCCAGGCAACCTTCCTGTGAGTAAATACAGGCAACATGCAGAGGAGATGCTGTGGCCAGCTCGTGAGAAGGCACCTTTCTCGTGAAATCTGGGGGATAAATGTCAACATAATGTAATATTAATACCAGCCTTTCCTGGGATGTTTTCTTTTCCAACTTTCTTCTCTGTGACTCCTCACAGGAAAATAGGTTTTTACTAAACACAAAATGCCTAGGTTAGTGTTCATCTTTAAACCAAATTATTGGGTTTTTAAAACTTAATTTGGTGTTAAGAGCTCCAAATAAGTCAGGTTAAACAAACAAATGGATTGCAAATTAGAGTCTGCTCATTTATCAGCTAGTGGACATGGGAAACAATGACCACATCAATGCCTGTCTAAGTTCTTCTGTAAGCTAATAAAAGCCTTTCTTCCTGATGCCCAAACCCCATGGACAGTTTTCAGCCTGACTCTCAGGCCAGCCCATGGGCTCCTTTCAGCCTGACTCTCAGGCCAGCCCATGGGCTCCTTTCAGCCTGACTCTCAGGCCAGCCCATGGGCTCCTTTCAGCCTGACTCTCAGGCCAGCCCATGGGCTCCTTTCAGCCTGACTCTCAGGCCAGCCCATGGGCTCCTTTCAGCCTGACTCTCAGGCCAGCCCATGGGCTCCTTTCAGCCTGACTCTCAGGCCAGCCCATGGGCTCCTTTCAGCCTGACTCTCAGGCCAGCCCATGGGCTCCTTTCAGCCTGACTCTCAGGCCAGCCCATGGGCTCCTTTCAGCCTGACTCTCAGGCCAGCCCATGGGCTCCTTTCAGCCTGACTCTCAGGCCAGCCCATGGGCTCCTTTCAGCCTGACTCTCAGGCCAGCCCATGGGCTCCTTTCAGCCTGACTCTCAGGCCAGCCCATGGGCTCCTTTCAGCCTGACTCTCAGGCCAGCCCATGGGCTCCTTTCAGCCTGACTCTCAGGCCAGCCCATGGGCTCCTTTCAGCCTGACTCTCAGGCCAGCCCATGGGCTCCTTTCAGCCTGACTCTCAGGCCAGCCCATGGGCTCCTTTCAGCCTGACTCTCAGGCCAGCCCATGGGCTCCTTTCAGCCTGACTCTCAGGCCAGCCCATGGGCTCCTTTCAGCCTGACTCTCAGGCCAGCCCATGGGCTCCTTTCAGCCTGACTCTCAGGCCAGCCCATGGGCTCCTTTCAGCCTGACTCTCAGGCCAGCCCATGGGCTCCTTTCAGCCTGACTCTCAGGCCAGCCCATGGGCTCCTTTCAGCCTGACTCTCAGGCCAGCCCATGGGCTCCTTTCAGCCTGACTCTCAGGCCAGCCCATGGGCTCCTTTCAGCCTGACTCTCAGGCCAGCCCATGGGCTCCTTTCAGCCTGACTCTCAGGCCAGCCCATGGGCTCCTTTCAGCCTGACTCTCAGGCCAGCCCATGGGCTCCTTTCAGCCTGACTCTCAGGCCAGCCCATGGGCTCCTTTCAGCCTGACTCTCAGGCCAGCCCATGCAGCCCATGGTCTCCTTTACTCCACATCATCTTCCTCTGCTCTTAGAGCTTCAGGTTCACCCAGAATCGTTGACTCTTCCCTCCTTTGCATCAGCGCTCGACAGAGCTTAGAGAAAGAACTAGGACTCCTCTGCTTTTCCCCTTCCCGTCCACCTGACTCGTCTACTTGATGAACAGGGAAGATGAAAGGACCAGGAAGCAGGGTCATTCTCTAATTTTTGTATGAGCACTTGAGTTTGAAAGTAACACCGCTGACCACTGGATATTTATTCCAGGTACTGTGGAATGCCCCAGTCATAGGCAAGGGGGTTGCAACTTGGGGCTCCCAAGCAAAATATGGCAAGCTTCCTTTCTCTGCTTGTTCATGGTCTTAGCAGGTCTTCTGCTAATCTTTGTCTTTTCACGGCTTTCCTTCTGGGTACTAACTTAATCTCTGGAAGTGATTTATTCCCAACTGCACTAGCTGAAGGATTCTGTCTTGGCACCCAACAGAGACTAAGTCTCCAGGGGTCAAACTGCATAAAGCAATATAAACAGCTAAGGCAGCATCCTTGGCAATTACTCAGCCATACAGTGGAAGGAAACTGCCACTTGCAGAGACGTGGATGGACCTAGAGACTGGCATACGTATGTGTCACAGACTGGCATACGTATGTGTGTGCTCAGTTGCATCAGTCGTGTAAGACTATTTGCAACCCTATGGACCATAGCCCACCAGGCTTCTCTGTCCATGGGGTTCTCCAAACAAGAATACTGGAGTAGGTAGCCATAGAAAGCAAATATTGTATATTAATGCATACAGGTGGAATCTAGAAAAAATGGCTTAGATGAACTTATCTGCAAAGTAGAAATAGAGACACAGACTTAGAGAACAAGCGTGTGGACTCCACGGAGGCGTGGGATGGATCAGGGGCTGCGGCTGACACACACACACTGCTGGCAGTTTGTATGAAATAGGAGACTGAGGAGAGCCTGCTCTGCAGCACAGGGAGCTCTGCCCAGTGCTCTGTGGTGACCTAGATGGAAAAGAAACCCAAAACGAGGAGCTACGTGGCCAATGTATGTACTGGTATAGCTGGTTCACTTTTCTGTACAGCAGAAACTGACACGGCGTTGTAGACCAACTATACCCCATTAAAAAACAAAAGCAGCATGCTTAAAGCATCACCGTTCCCTTTATCACTGTTCTGAAGTGTCTGCCCGATGCCTGAGCTCTGGTTAGTTAGATGACCTGGGGTCATAAGGAGCCAGCAGCTGTGGTTTGTCCCTTGTGTGCAGAACATAAGAGGTGCTGTAAATGTTAACTTATGAAGCATCGGTTGTTTTTATTTGCTTGAGTATCAGGGCTGTATCTCCCCTGCCCCTCGTACGGTGCCCAGGAAGTGTTAGTTACATGAATGCGTAGAGTGGAATGAATGAATTCACAGCATTTTGTTCCAGAAAAGATTGGGAGGAGGTCAGGGCCAGCCTCAGGTGGCAATGTAAGAGCCCAGGGATGGCCGCAGAGAGGGAAACAACAGGAAAGATGAGATGACTTGTAGGGATCTCCGGGGAATGGAAGTGCTCTGTGGAGCGAGGCATCCGGAGGGGCCTCCGCCTCTGCCCTCACTCCCGGGCTTGTCCCTCTCCTCCACCCGGTACCAGTCTGGCAGACGCCGCCCCAGGTATCATGTGTGCCTTAGCTCACGTGGTGTCCATAGCAATTCTTCGTGGCTGGTGGTGTCTCCATTTTACATATGAGAAAACTGGGCCTTGGAGAGGTTAATGCATCGTCTTTGGTTCTACGGCCACCTGTCGCAGCAAAGGCGGTGGCCACAGGTTCATCTCTTTCCAAAACCACATATGAGAAAACTGGGCCTTGGAGAGGTTAATGCATCGTCTTTGGTTCTACAGCCAGCTGTCGCAGCAAAGATGGTGGCCGCAGGTTCATCTCTTTCCAAAGCCTTCGATGCAGACCCTACACCGCGCTGGGCCTCCAAGCACGACGGGGATCTTGCTCTCATTGCCCCCTTTCCTCCTGCATCAGAGGCTTTGTCAGAAGACCAGCCCTAAAACCCTCATAGGAGTGACGCTCATTGCAGACTGTCCCGTGAGAAATGGCCTAGCATCAGAAAATGGCCTTCCAGCAGCTGGTTAAAATCCACGCAGCTTCCTGTCTGCTCACCGAGGCCCAGTAACCCCGATTTGTAGCTCATTAGAACAGAGTGTTTCTCCTCTGGGCAGGGTTCGTGGAGCGATCACTGCAGTTTAATACGGGATCTTACAGAGAAGCCGTCTCGTCTGAGAACAGCAGCCGCCAGGGCTGTTGTGCCGGGGCCACGTCTGGGGTAGTGTGCAAGTGTGTGCCAGTCACTCAGCCGTGTCCCGCTCTGTGGCCCCACGGACTGCCGCCCCCCAGGCTCCTCTGTCCATGGAATACTCCAGGCTGGAATGCTGGAGTGGGTTGCCATGCCCTTCCCCAGGGGATGTTCCCAACCTGGGGATCAAACCCGCATCTCCTGCATTGGCAGGTGGATTCTCTACCACAGAGCCAACATCTGAGGTAGAACCGGATGTTTTGGAGGCTCCGTTTCAGGCATTTGTCAAGCTTTCATGGTGTCTCAGTACACGTGGGGCTTTGTTACTGTCAGTCACTCAGTCATGTCCAACTCTTTGCAGCCCCACAGATTGTAGCCTACCAGGCTCCTCTGTCCATGGGATTTCCCAGGCATGAACACTGGAGTGGGTTGCCATGCCCTCCTCCACGGAGCATCTTCCCAACCCAGGGATCAAACTCAGGTCTCCTGCTCTGTAGGCAGGTTCTTTACCATCTGAGCCACCATGGAAAGTGAGACTTAAAATGAATTATAGTTCAGTGAGCATCATTTTGGGCCTCTCAGGTGGTGCTGGTGGTAAAGAACCCACCTGTCAAGGCAGGAGACAAAGGTTCGATCCGAGTCGGGAAGATCCCCTGGAGGAGGGAATGGCCACCCACCCCAGTGTTCTTGCCTGGAGAGTCCCATGGACAGAGGAGCCTGGTGGGCTACAGTCCAGGGGGTTGCAAAAGAATCAGACATGACTTGGCAGCTAAACAAACAATGACAAGTTCTGCTCTCAGGCAGATCAGGGGGACATTGAGAGAAATAATTAAATGACACAAGGAACCACAATTGCTTCCCAAGACCCAGAATGGAGTGAGGTCCACAGAAAGGACATAGAACACAGAATTTCTTACCATGGGAGTTCAGAGAGTCCCTTGGGGTGGCACTTGGTCCAAGAAACATTTGAACATTACTAGGACTTTGTCAAGTAAAAATGCTTAGTAGCATATAGGTGAGAGGAGGGAGTTTTGTTAATATTGCAGAAATGAAAAGGATATGAAAAGATATTCATGTGGAGAGCTGATCTGAGAACACTGTCTGGACTGGTGGGAGCTGAGGGGTAAAGTGTGGGAGGGCTCAGACCACGGAGGCCTCTCTGCAGCCTGGTCTTCGAGCGGAGGGACCGCGGTGGCCACTGGGGGTGACATCGGCTGTATTTCACTGCCTGGGTCAAAGGGCAGAGTGTAGGAGTAGGCTAGGAAAAGAACGGAGAATGTGCATGCTTTTTGTAAGTCACTTTCTGCATTCAGAATCCTTCACAGGGTACACGGGGACAGGAGGGTGGCTGCCCCCCGCCCTCCTTAATAAGCCTTAATAAGCTCGGAATCTGACAGGCGTGGTGCTGGGTGTGTACCTGGGCGTGGGGAGGGGAGGGAGGACAGGTCACTGAGGACGGGCCGGCAGTGCGTTCAGCAAGGGGTCACCGGGGCTGAGGTCTGTGGGCCCTGGTTAATGAACATTAAGTAAATTCCTGCTGAGTCAAGCACACCTCCCCCACCTCCTCCACCATAACTCAACAACAGGGAATACCCAAGCCAGAGCACGTGCTTGTAAGAGCCAGTTCATGGAGCAGAGTCTTGCATTTTCATAAGGAAGAATCTCTTAAGATTTGAGGATTTCACAAATAGTATATATCTTAATTTTTAATGACGTGCCCATGCTGTGTTTTAAGAATTTCTTTTTTCTCTCTCTAGAAAAAACACTGGCAAACAGCTTATTTCAGGAGAAATACAGATGTAAGCGGACCTCTTAAATGCATTAAATATAATCCTTTTTCTCAGAGCCTGAGCCTGTAAATTTCCTGTCTAGAAGGAATGAATTAATTTCTGAAAAGCAGCATGCAGATGTTATGAGCATTAAAGCTTTGAGGATTCACTTAATATAATTAACTTGACCCAAAAGGGGCATCTGGGAGCCAGAGATTTAAGGTTTTTACTAGATGAGAATATCCCATTACCAGGTATCATCCATTTATCCCACCATTTCCAGCATTTCTACTGGGAAATGTTCCCCGAGCACTGAGACAGAGACTCACATGTGGAGAGACGGGAGAGCCAGGCTCCCTTGTGTCCACGGCAGGCAGGGAGCTGGGACTCGGTTATACTCTTTGTAGTGGGGCCTTCCTCTCCCACAGGAAACGGGGAGGGTACCCTAGGCCTGAGCCGTCCTCAGCATGCAGGCAGTGTTGCTGGTCAGGAGGAACTCGGGGGGCCAGCTGGGAGGAGGTTAGGATTCTGCCTCCACGTCACGTCAAAGACGAGAAACCTGCCCCAGATACTCCTTCCGTGTCCAGCGTGGCTCGTCCCTGCATGATGAGGGCTGAAGAATGTGGCATCTGTTTTTAGTGCTCAGCCTGAATCACCTGGAAAGAAAACATGTCCCCCATCTTCAAGGAAGCCGCGTTCTGGTGCATTCGGGCACTCATTCACTCAACCGTCAGTGTGCCAAGGGCCTACTGTGTGTCAGGACCTACTGTGTGTCGGGCACTGTTCTAGGCGCCCAGGGTGAGGGGGAAGCCAGGTCCCTCCCTCGGGGTCTTTCTCGGAGTTCAAAGCCTAGGATCCCATAGAAGAACCCTCCTTCATGCCCTGGAGCTTGGCCTCTGCTTTTACAGGTTAAACAGCTAAGAACTCTAGGATGCCCTGTGCAGGTGGCACATTTTCCAGCCTGAGCTGGATCTGCTGAGGGACTTTGTAACCTGGGGTTGAGCCAGGAAGGACAGGTCAGGAGTTCCGTCCTCAGAACAGGAAGGGAAGTAGAACTGTCTACGGAAGATGATCACCCACAGAAAGACACGCGCAACAGGGCGTTGAACCGAAAAAAAAGGAAAAAAAAACATAAAGGATGTCCATTTTTCTCAAAAAGCCTCTGCATTTCCTGTAAACACTTAAGAGGGAAAAGTCTGAAAGCGAGTAAAACAAACTGTCAGCAATTTACTCTCCTGGGATTTGGCTTCTGGGGGCTTTTTTCCTTTCGTGACTTATCTCCTTAGACCACCCCTGACCACTGGACTTATACACTGGAAACCAGGAGGCCTCCCCCTTGAGGTCACCCGGCCAAGCAGCCGGCCCACCCTTGAGGTCACGCGGGCTTCCTGCTCAGCAGGGCAATGGGGCAAGGGTGCACTGTATCTCTCTCATGGTAACAAGAAAAGCAGAGGGTGCGTCCTGAAGTCAGGGGAAGACGTGAAACGGAAGCTGGCAGAGAATAGTGTCAGTCTCTCTACACAGAGTTGCAGAAAACCTCAGAACTGACGAGCGACTTCCACGAGATACAACGTCAGAACAGAGCCCCCTGAAAACTTTCCAGGTCAGGAGGAGTTGAGAACTCTCAAGGAGAGTGAATCCCTGATTTCGGCTGAAGGTAAAAGAATCCCAGCTGAGTGGCCTAACCCGCTGACTCCTTGTCCTCCCGCAGTAGGACTCCAGAGACGGCTGACGTGTGGCTGTGTCACTGTGCCTCCGAGAGTCCCAGCTCCTTCCAGAGTGGAGCATCTCAGCCCTGGCGCCAGGTGATCCCTGGGGTGGGGCCGTCCCTCGTGCTGTAGGGCATTCCGCTGCATGCCTGGCCTCCATCCACCGGACGCCAGCAGCTCCCCACCTGCAGCACGGAGACGCTGCCTCTGGGGGCAGAGCCACCGGCTCACCCCCTCTGAGAACCACTGTTGTAAGTCCCCAGGATGCCATCTGTGACATGTGGCCTGTGTCTTCAGAGGCTTTAAACAGAAACGCAGGTGGTTACGTCTGTTGGAAGGTAACCACTTTACAGGGCTTCCCTGGTGGCTCAGTGGTGAAGAATCTGTCTGCCAAGCAGGAGACCCGGGTTCGATCCCTGGGTTGGGAAGATCCCCTGGAGAAGGAAAGGCAGCCCACTCCAGTGTTCTTGCCCGGAGAATCCCATGGACGGAGGAGCCTGGTGGGCCACAGTCCACGGGCTCATGAACGAGCCGGACACCACTGGTGACTAGACACCAAGAGCAAAGCACTTTACAAAATTCGCAGCAGCCTCTGCCCTGGGCTCGGCGCCGGGACCGCCCTGCCTTGCGTGGACGTGCAGGGGGGGAGTATTTTTTTTTTTTTTAATTTTATTGAAGTGTAGTTGACTTATGCTGCTGCTACTGCTGCTAAGTCGCCTCAGTCGTGTCCGACTCTGTGCGACCCCATAGACGGCAGCCCACCAGGCTCCCCCGTCCCTGGGCTTCTCCAGGAGAGAACACTGGAGCGGGGGCCACTGTCTTCAGTGACTCAGTTATGCATATGTGCATATTCTTTTTCATTTCCTTTCCTGTTACGGGTTATCACAGCATATTGAATACAGTTCCCTGTGCTGTGCGGTAGGACCTTATTGTTTCTCCATATTAATAATTTGCGTCTCTTAATCCCAAACTCATACTGTTCATGGGGTTCTCAAGGCAAGAATACTGAAGTGGCTTGCCATTCCCTTCTTCAGTGGACCACATTCTGTCAGACCTCTCCACCATGACCCTCCCATCTTGGGTTGCCCTGCAGGCATGGCTTGGTTTCATTGAGTTAAACAAGGCTGTGGTCCTAGTGTGATTAGATTGGCTAGTTTTCTGTGAGTATGGTTTCAGTGTGTCTGCCCTCTGATTCCCTCCTGCAACACCTAACATCTTACTTGGGTTTCTCTTACCTTGGGCGTGGGGTATCTCTTCACAGTGGCTCCAGCAAAGCACAGCCACTGCCCCTTATCTTGGACGAGGGGTATCTCCTTACCACCACCGTTCCTGACCTTCAACGTAGGATAGCTCCTCTAGGCCCTCCTGTGCCTGCCCAGCCACCACTCCTCCGGTTGCTCCTCCCGGCCGCCAGCCCTGGCCTCGGGCGTGGGTGGCTCCTCTCAGCTGCCGCTCCTGGCTTCAGGGGCGAGGTGGCTTCTCCCGGCCACCCCAGACCTCAGACATGGGGTGTCTCCTCCCTGCCGCCACTGGCCTCGGACGTGGGGTAGATCCTCCCAGCCGCTGCCCTGACCTCGGAAGTGGGATGTCTCCTCCCGGCCACCCCTGACCTCGGACGCGGGGTGTCTCCTCCCAGCCGCCACTGACCTCGGACGCAGAGTAGCTCCTCTCGGCCATTCCTGTGCCATCGCAACCTGGCACTCTAGGCTGCTGCCCCTGACCTCAGACGTCGGGTAGCTCTCGGCCACACTCAAGTGTGGCGGCCACCTCCGCAGGTCAGTTTTCATTCCAATTCCAAAGAAAGGCAATGCCAAAGAATGCTCAAACTACCGCAATATTGACTATGCCAAAGCCTTTGACTACGTGGATCACAATAAACTGTGGAAAATTCTGAAAGAGATGGGAATACCAGAGCACCTGACCTGCCTCTTGAGAAATCTGTATGCAGGTCAGGAAGCACCAGTTAGAACTGGACATGGAACAACAGACTGGTTCCAAATAGGAAAAGGAGTATGTCAAGGCTGTATATTGTCACCCTGCTTATTTAACTTATATGCAGAGTACATCATGAGAAATGCTGGACTGGAAGAAACACAAGCTGGAATCAAGATTGCTGGGAGAAATATCAATAATCTCAGATATGCAGATGACACCACCCTTATGGCAGAAAGTGAGGAGGAGCTAAAAAGCCTCTTGTTGAAAGTGAAAGAGGAGAGTGAAAAAGTTGGCTTAAAGCTCAACATTCAGAAAATGAAGATCATGGCATCTGGCCCCATCACTTCATGGGAAATAGATGGGGAAACAGTAGAAACAGTGTCAGACATTGTTTTTTTGGGCTCCAAAATCACTGCAGATGGTGACTGCAGCCATGAAATTAAAAGGCGCTTACTCCTTGGAAGAAAAGTTATGACCAACCTAGATAGTATATTCAAAAGCAGAGACATTACTTTGCCGACTAAGGTCCATCTAGTCAAGGCTATGGTTTTTCCTGTGATCATGTATGGATGTGAGAGTTGGACTGTGAAGAAGGTTGAGCGCAGAAGAATTGATGCTTTTGAACTGTGGTGTTGGAGAAGACTCCTGAGAGTCCCTTGGACTGCAAGGAGATCCAACCAGTCCATTCTGAAGGAGATCAACCCTGGGATTTCTTTGGAAGGAATGATGCTCAAACTGAAGCTCCAGTACTTTGGCCACCTCATGTGAAGAGTTGACTCATTGGAAAAGACCCTGATACTGGGAGGGATTGGGGGCAGGAGGAGAAGGGGATGACAGAGGATGAGATGGCTGGATGGCATCACGGACTCAATGGACGTAAGTCTGGGTGAACTCCGGGAGTTGGTGATGGACAGGGAGCCCTGGCGTACTGCAATTCATGGGGTCGCAGAGTCGGACATGACTGAGCGACTGAACTGACTGAACTGAATCCCAAACTCCCAGTCTGTCCCTTCACCACCCCTCATAGGAGGGGAGTATTTTTAATTGGACATACTGAATCCCAGATAAGACTGAGATCACTGTAGTAGAGAAGAGAAAGCAAAGTGGATCCTAGGTGAATCCCTCAACTATTTTGAAAGATATCTCATCTCCCATAGCTTTCCATCGCAAATGTATTAATATGTGTATCTGAGGACCCCAAGGTCACCCCAGGGCTTGGTGATCCTCCAGGAGGGCTCCTAGGACTGAGCCTAGAGTTAAAAGTTACAGCTATGATGTCAACAGGGTGCAAAGCAAAGTCACCAGAGGGGAAAGGCAGGCGGGGCCGAGTGCAGGGGACCCCAGCTTCCGAGAGTCCTCACCCAGTGGGGTCACTCAGGGAATGTTTAATTCCCCCAAAACAGACTGTGGCAACATGGATGAAATATCACGTCCCAGAAGAACTAAAGAGCCTCTTGATGAAAGTGAAAGTGGAGAGTGAAAAGGTTGGCTTAAAGCTCAACATTCAGAAAACTAACATCATGGCATCTGGTTCCATGACTTCACGGCAAATAGATGGGGAAACACAAATAGATGGGGAAACAGTGGAAACAGTGGCAGACTTTATTTTTCTCGGCTCAAAAATCACTGCAGATGGTGACTACAGCCATGAAATTAAAAGACACTTGCTCCTTGGAGGAAATGTCCAACCTAGACAGCATATTAAAAAGCAGAGACATTACTTTGCCAACAAAGGTCTGTCTAGTCAAAACTATGATTTTTCCAGTAGTCATGTATGGATGTGAGAGTTGGACTATAAAAAAAGCTGAGTGCTGAAGCATTGATGATTTTGAACTGTGATGCTGAGAAGATTCTCATGAATCCTTGGACTGCAAGGAGATCCAACCAGTCCATCCTAAAGGAAATCAATCCTGGGTGTTCATTGGAAGGACTGATGCTGAAGCTAAAACTCTAATCCTTTGGCCACCTAATGTGAAGAGTTGACTGATTTGAAAAGACCCTGATGTTGGGAAAGATTGAGGGCAGGAGGAGAAGGGGATAACAGGATGAGATGGTTGGACGGCATCACCAACTCAATGGACATAAGTGTGCGTAAACTCCAGGAGCTGGTGATGGACAGGGAGGCCTGGAGTGCTGCAGTCCATGGGGTCGCAAAGAGTCGGACATGACTGAGCGACTGAACTGACTGAACTGAGCGCACCCTTTACAGACTCGAGCCTCCGGGCTCTGTCCAGGCTGGTCACATGAGGCCCGGGTCGGGTGCCCAGCACGGCCCCAAATCCCAGACTCCAGAGAGACAGCCGGGATTCAGCAGAAGCACAGTCTACCGTGGCTTAGGCACAGACAGTCTTCTCACCAGGGGGATGAAAATGTTCTGGGTTTAGACAGTGGTGACAGCTGAACAGCTGCGTGAATATGCCCCCAAAGCACTGAATTGTAGACTTTAAAATGGTTACATTGGTGACTTTTGTTATGTAAATTTTGTCTTCACACAGAATCCCACCTGGCACCGTTTCTGTAAGGAGGAGTCGGAATAGAAAGTGTCTGAGTTGATTTGGGGACCCAGGTGTGTTATATTCAGTGTCAGGCCAGGAGACTGAATTCTGTCTTGTGACTCCTAGAGAGACCATACTCAGGAGATTTTGCTGAGGGCAAGCCGGGCTGACTGGTGAGCGCCCTGAAATAAGATGTAGATGGTACTGGAAGGGCAGGAATCTGGAGGCTGAGACACCCGTCGGGAGCTTCCCCAGGAGCACAAGCTGGACTCGAGAGCCCCTGAGGACACCGGTCGTGTAGGTGGTAGCTGCCTCATTGCCCCAGAATCGCAGGTGAGGGTAATCCAGCTGAAAGGTAACTCTTGACACTCAGGCCTTTCCTAAGCTGAACAGCCTTCGTGGGAACAGTGCTTTCTGCCCCCTGCCCCACCCCGTAAACAAGGTTTGGGAAAAGGAACACTTCTGCCCACAGTGGAAGACAGCTGGATGGGTGTCCAGAGATGGAGCCCATCTCTTCCCAGCCTGTGCCCCTTGGGGCCTTTCTTCCAACGATGGAAAACCACACACCTGTAGCATCCTGACCCTTTCTGACTCTCCAAGCTTGAAAAGCACGAAATAGTAAAAACAGACCAAAAACTAAGCAAAATAGAGTGCAAATGCCAGTCTGCCCTCATGCCATATGCTGCAGAGGTGTCCTCCAGAGACATTTCGCACAAATCTCATTGTAACCACACCCCCTGCCCCCCAGCAGCAAGGGTTGTGGGATTCATTCTGAAGGTCATGTTACTTAAGAAGACAACCTAACAATAAACTCAGAGGTACTTAAATAGGCCGAGCTCCCTTGTAAAAGGTTCTGTGCCTGATGTCCAACATGAGGGCACAGTCTTCTCTCTGGGGTACTCTGGACCCTGAGTGTGCCCTGGTGTGAGTGCAGGCATGACCCCAGTGCAGGCCCAGTGCCGGAGACAGTGACTCGGGAAAGGGGCTCAAAGGACCTTTGGACTACAGAAGATTTGGGATGATTTTGCATTTGGACTGGAGCTTGAGTGAGAGATGGGGGGAAGCAGGCAGAGAGGAGAGAAGGATGCTCCAGACAAAGGCTTGGGCGGAGGGGGGAGGAGCTGTGTCCAGGTCACCCCCTGCGTGACTCAGCGAGGCCCCGAGTGGGGAAAGAGCAGGGCTTCACTCTTGCACACACAGTGTGCTCTGAGCATGGAAGGCCCTACCCGGGGCACTCAGGACCTGGGGTGTCATTCTGGGAGCAGCTGGCGTTGCTCAAGGCTGGCTGAGCTTGGGAACCATGGCGTCAGGACCACAGTTGAGGACTCCGCCTTTGCAGCAGGAGAGGGGAAAAAAAAACCACAAATGGGCACGCCAAGGCACAGGCTGTGTGACGTTTTCGTTCGAGTCTTGCAGCTGTGAGCGTCTCGGAGGCTTCAGGGCTCACAGCAGGACACGTGGACGTGTCTTTTGAGGTTTCTGATTGGACGCCGCAGAAGGGCTGTCACTGTGGCTCATCCCCCTCGCTGTGACCCCAGACCCCCTGGAACGCATTTATTCTTGCTTCCTCTATTTCTCCTCCCGCAGGGGAGACTGAGACTCCGCTGGTGAGCTAAAAGTGTCTTTCTCACTGCAGCCCTGCCTGGAACTGTAGAACTGCCTCAGCCAAGCAGGCGAGGTTCCACGCGTGTCCTTCATGTGTTTCCCTTACACGCCTGCGTGGTGAGTCGCGTCTGAGTCTTTGAGACTCTTTGGACTATAGCCCGCCAGGCTCCTCTGTCCATGAGATCCTCCAGGCAGGAATTCTGGGATGGGTTGCCATTTCCTCCTCCGAGGGATCTTCCTGACCCAGGGATCGAACCTGCGTCTCCCGTGTCTCCTGCATTGCAGGCAGATTCTTTACTGTCTGAGCTCCCAGGGAAGCATATACGTATTTATTCAGCAGACGCTCAGCAAGCCCCTTCAGGACCTGTGATGATGAGGAAACACGTGTCACAGCAAAATAGAGCGAGTTCCTGCTGGGAAGTCAGGAAACCCCTGGGTGCATACTCAATACCCCAGCTTTTTCATCATCTGTTTCTTCATCTTTTAAATGTACTCATAGTAATCCTTTCCTCAGGTGAGTGTTTGAGACAAGCTGAGCCTGTAACCAAAGGTGGGGTCTGGCTGCTCACCACTCAAGAGTAAAGAGGCCAGGCTGGTGGAGGAAGTTTGCTTTACTTTGGCTGCCGGCAGCTGGCGGGGAGGGGGAAGATGCCTGTCCAAAGGCCAACTCCTCCCACCCCGTGACAGTCCGCGAGCAGCTGCTTTTACAGGCTAGGGAGGGGGCTCCATGTAGAAAAAGCACAAGCAACTCTGACGGTCATCTTGAAACCGGTCATCAGTGGTCTGACCATCATCACCTTGACTGTTTTAAGGACAGTTGATCTTCATTCCGGGAGCAGTTTGTTTCCCGTTTCCTTAAGGCCAGTTCTTGGAACTGTGGCAGCTTATGTCATGCCTACGGTCCGGTCAACACACGCGTGCTGCGTTGCTTCAGTAGTGTCCGAGTCTTGGTGACCCTGGGGACGATAGCTCTGTCCGTGGGATTCCCCAGCAAGAGTACTGGAGTGGGTTGCCATTTCCTCCTCTGGGGGATCTCCCCGACCCAGGGATCAAACCTGCCTCTCTTACGTCTCCTGCACTGACAGGCAGATCTTTACCAGCAGCGCCACTTGGGAAGCCCGTTCCTCATGTATCAGTACTTAACTCCCCCACCTCCTGGAGGTTTCAGCTCACAGGGCGTGTCTCAGAATATTATCTGCAGCTCTTGAGGAGGAACTGAAGGTCCCTGGCTTCGCTTACTGACTAGACTGCAATTATTTGGTCTTGTTTGACTCTCTCCTTTGCATCTGCATTTTCTCCTTTCTCTGCCTAAACTTACTGTTCGACTGAAGTTTTTCTACACGTAAAAGGCAGGAGGAGGCCGTGGTGGGGGAAAGGAGGGGGAGGAACGTCGAGTCCTGCCCCTTTTGCAGAGCACTCACCTGAGAGCGCTCAGTGAACACACAGCCTTGGCTGTTGCCAGTGATGATGGGACTGTTCGACTTCAGCTAAATTGGGCAAATCCAGCAACAAAAACTTCTCAAAAGGGGAGCATTTCAAGAACCCCATGAGACTCACAGCCCCAACATTTAAAGATCAGAATCAGGTATTTGGTGAAAACATTCCAAATGTGTTATGAAAGGTTTCCACAGACATCTGATTTGGGGCTAAGAAAACAGGCTTGCAGATTTTTGAGACTTGCTGAGTTTACAGGTGGAAGTGAAGTGAACTGAGGTCACTCAGTCGTGTCCGACTCTTTGTGACCCCGTAGACTGTAGCCCACCAGGCCCCTCCGTCCACAGGATTCTCCAGGCAAGAATACTGGAATGGGTTGCTATTTCCTTCTCCAAGGGATCTTCCCCACCCAGGGTCGAACCCAGGTCTCCCACGCTGCAGGCAAACTACCGTCTGAGCCACCAGGGAAGCTGTATTACAGGTGGACTGGGATTAAAACCCAGTGATCTGGTTGAATACAGATAAATATCACAAACAGTAGCATATCAATTGTTCTGCTCTGAATTGTCGCAGCTTACCAACATTGATGAATTCAGACGTGCCTTCATCCTCACTGTACTGTTATTTTTAATCAGAACTCTAAAAGCCAGACAGCGTTTAAAGCATTTTATGAAACAGTGCCCCCCAGTGGCTGAGGACACGCGTGACAGTCTCAGTAATGGCGCTATTTTTAGTTTAGCCAGAGAATTTATTGTAAGGCTGGCATTTAAAGAGATTTATCATTGTGCTGCGGATGTATGCATCGCACATGTGTAGCAAATAACCACGAAGACAGATGCTATCTGGCTTGTTAACTGGGTGTATGATTTTTTGATCACTGACCTATTAATTCTCCTATTAATATATAGCATTACCTTGAGTATAAATTTAGCAGCCTGTCGTTTATAATATTAGCGATGTGACAGATGATCATTTGAGCAATTGCACTGCTTTATGCCAAAGCCAAGAGCCTCAATAATTATTTTCTAAAACATGGTTAGGTGTGATTTGGAAGAGATATGAGTCCAGGAATAGATAAGTCAAAGGATCAACGTATGGGACCTAATTTTTGTGAAATATTACTCTTGTCTCATCCTTCTTTCTCTAACAGATCATTACAACCCGAAACCTTACTACCATATTTCTGAGAATGAAAATTAAATACTGCCTCTAAAAATAGCCTTTCTTCGCTAAAAATATCCAAGTTTATCTTATAGAAATGTAGGCAGCTTTTTGGTTAGAAAGGCAAAGCAATAGATGGAAATATGCAATATCAATTTCTTCTTTTGCTGTGGAAGTTGATTAAAATCAGATGAGTTTTTGAAACTAGTTTGTGGTTTTAAATTCTCCATCATGCATTATCTGGGGCATGGACATGTGTACCTGGAAATATGCAAATCACCATATTGGACGAGGCTTTTGGGAATTAAGGACTGTGAATATTTGGTGACCTGAACGCAGAGAAACTGTTCCACTTTGTCTTTGCGGGATTAGAGGCAGAGGATTGTTTTCTACCAGAAGTATATTCTTTTCACCATATTCTGGATTATAGCATCTGAAAAGTCTAAATGTCAGAGTCAGGTACTTCAGGGAATATTTGTCAAGTCTCTTGTAGCATGTTCTTAAATGGCAGTGTTTCTGGAGTTTTCATCATGGCTGGGGTTACAGGGTTTTGAGCAAAAGAAGACAGAAGTAAGAATGCCGTTCTCACCATGTCACGTCAAGAGCACGTGCTGTCAACGTGACGATGACCATCAGTGGCACTCCTGACCATCTGATTGAGGCAGTGTCTGCTGGGCATCTGGAAGGTTTTTCTTTCCCCCCTCTTTTCATACTGTAGTTTCTGGAAGGAGGTAACTAGTGTCAGACTTTATTTTGGGGGGCTCCAAAATCACTACAGATGGTGACTGCAGCCCTGAAATTAAAAGACGCTTACTCCTTGGAAGAAAAGTTATGACCAACCTAGATAGCATATTCAAAAGCAGAGACATTACTTTGTCAACAAAGGTCCATCTAGTCAAGGCTATGGTTACTTGTGGTCATGTGTGGATATGAGAGTTGGACTGTGAAGAAGGCTGAGCGCAGAAGAATTGATGCTTTTTAACTGTGGTGCTGGAGAAGACTCTTGAGAGTCCCTTGGACTGCAAGGAGATCCAACCAGTCCGTTCTGAAGGAGATCAACCCTGGGATTTCTTTGGAAGGAATGATGCTAAAACTGAAACTCCAGTCCTTTGGCCACCTCATGCAAAGAATTGACTCATTGGAAAAGACTCTGATGCTGGGAGGGATTGGGGGCAGGAGGAGAAGGGGACAACAGAGGATGAGATGGCTGGATGGCATCACAGACTCGATGGACGTGAGTCTGAGTGAACTCCAGGAGTTGGTGATGGACAGGGAGGCCTGGTGTGCTGCGATTCATGGGTCGCAAAGAGTCGGACACGACTGAGCGACTGAACGGAACTGAACTATTCATAGGAGTGGGAGGCCCTGTCCTACTCAGCTGAGAACAGAGCATCTGTATCAGTTCTCTGTGATTCTTCTGCGTGACAGATTTGTCTACTCTCTGCCATTTATTTACTTAGTGGGCCACTTGTTTATGTTAATATCAGCTCAGATTTAGTTTATATTTTACACTAGGTTCGGCACGGCTTTTTTTTCCTCAATAGTTCCAGCTTTGTCCCCTGGGCACCCTTGCAATTCGACTCACGGGCCATTTCATTATTGTGGATTGTATCGTTTCCCTCCTTCCTTCCTTCCTTTCTTACTGTCTGATAGTACAAGATGCTCCAGACACATTTTCCCTCCCCAGCCCTAGATTACTCATTTCTCCAAGGAGGCCTGGGTCCTTTTATTGAGTAACGGTGTTAGAAACAAGACCGTGATCATTGGTCCCGGGACATCTGACAGTGTGAGGAGACACACGTGTGTATACCAACCTGTGTGTGTCCACATGTCTGTTTATCTGTCTGTCCTGTCCATCCATCATGTCTGTCTGTTAACGTCTACCCTGGCTGTCTGTGCCTGGCTGTCTGTCCCATCTATCATGTCTGTCTGTGTCTATCTAGCCTGTCTTTCTGTCATGTCTGTCTATCCACGTACATACCTCGTCTCTCCTGTGTACCCATCTGCCGTCTCCATCTGTGTCTGTATGAAGCTAAACTGAGTTCATATTGAGGTCTCTGCGTGGAATGTTCTAGTTACCCCTTGTTGCTTCTCTGCCATTTCCCTTATTCACAGTAAAAATTTGACTTCTGCCATCTACCACCCATTGATTGACTTGTTCAACCCCAGCATGTATGTGTAAAAGTTTCAGAACTCTTAAGCTGTACCCCAGTGAGAAGCTGATTTACCCATCTGAGTGTAGTGTTCATTTACAGTTTGTTTGTCATTCGCCTTCCCTCTGATTTTCATTTTTTAAAAACTCTTATTTTGAAATTTAACCCAATGTTTTTGTGCTTTTAAAAGGTTGGTGTTGAAGATGTTGTTTTCTTTATTAGATACTTTCGTATTGTGGTAAGATATACAAAGGGGCTTCCCAGGTGATTCAGTGGTAAAGAATCCACCTGCCAATGTAGGAAACCTGGGTTTGATCCCTGGGCCAGGAAGATCCCCTGGAGAAGGAAGTGGCAGCCCACTCCAGTGCTCTTCTCTAGAAAATCCCAAGGACAGAGGGTTGCAGCTCATGGGGTTGCAAAAGTGTCAGATGTGACTTAGTGACTAAACAACAGCAAGACACACATGTTTACCGCTTCACCTGTTTCTGATGCATGGTTCAGTGGTGCTACATATATTCAAAATCTGGTGCAGCCACCACTTTTAATTTATCATTTCGAACAGAAACTCTGTCCCCATTAGAATACTAACGCCCTGTTCCCCTCCCCCAGCCTCTGGTCATCTCCTTTCTGCTCTTCTTTGACTATTTTAGGTGCCCTAAGGAATTGAACAGCATTGTCCTTCCGGGTCTGGCTCATTGAACTTAGCGTACTGTTCTCAAGCCTCATCCCTGTTGTGGCTTGCGCCAGAGTCTCCTTCCTTTCATGGTTGAGTGTTATCCCATTGTGTGTATTTCGCCCTTTGTTTATCCGTTCCGGGGTGACGGAAGAGCTGGCGGTTTCCGCTGGTTGGCTGTTGTGAATGATGCTGCTGCGAGCATTGCTGTACAAGGTATTGCTGGAGCAGCTCTTTTTTAAAATATATAGAACCGTGGATTTAGGTCCTTGCTGGGCGCCGTTAGACACGCCTCTCCTCTTCTGCAACCTGGCTTGCTTTTATTCCTTCTCTTGTCTCGTTGCCCTGGCTAGTGCCTCCAGAACAGTGTTAAACGGAAGGAGCGAGAGTGGGCCTCCCTGTCTTGCTCCTGAGCTACTAATCCTTCACCAACACTCATGATCCTGTCGTAGGTTTTCAGAGGTGCTCTTCATGAGGTTGAGGGAGCTCCCTTTTCTTCCTGGTGTGTCCGGTGTTCTCTCATGTAAGGGTGATGGGTTTTGTCAGATACCGTTTCTGTGCCTCTTGCAGTGATCACACACGTTTTGTTCTTTCTACTAATATGCTGCATTACATCGATGTCCTATGTTGAACCAGCCTTGTACTTTGGGAGTAAATTCCGCTTTCTCACGGTGTGTCGTTCTCTTTAGGTTGCTAGCTGTGGCTGGCTAATGTTAGTGGAGGGTTTCGCATCTGTGTCCACCAGAGATCTTGGTCTGTAATTTTCCTGCAGTGTCACTTTTTCTTGTTGTTGTTTCCAGGTATTGGTGGCCTCATAGAGTGAGCTGAAAAGGGTTTTCTTCTCTCCTTTTTTTGCCATTGTTTCTTCAAATATTATTTCTGCTCTTTCTCTCTCAACGTCTCCTTGTAGACTCCCATTCTGTGTATATTGAAGCACTTAATGATACCCCACACGTTTCTGAAACGTTGATGTTTCTACATTCTTTTTTCTTTTTTGTTCCCCAGACTAAGTAATCTCAGTTATCATCAAGCTCACTGTTTCTTTATTCTGTCAGATGAAATGTTATTTTATATCCTTCTAGTGTATGTTCCTATTTCAGTTGTTTGTACTTTTCAATTCCAGAGTCTCTATTTGGTTCATTTTAGATAATTTCTGTCTCTTTATATTGCCTATTTGATGAGACACATAGTTCTCATTTTCTTCTGTAGTTCTTCAGACATGATTTCCTTCAGTTCATTGAACATATTTATAATAGCTAATTCAGCGGTTTACTTTTATTTTTTTTTTTAGTGTCTCTAATGTCCAGTCTGGAGAAGGCAATGGCACCCCACTCCAGTACTCTTGCCTAGAAAATCCCATGGACAGAGGAGCCTGGTAGGCTACAGTCCACGGGGTCGCTAAGAGTTGGACACAACTGAGTGACTTGACTTTCACGTTTCACTTTCATGCATTAGAGAAGGAAATGGCAACCCACTCCAGTGTTCTTGCCTGGAGAATCCCAGGGACGGGGGAGCCTGGTGGGATGCCATCTATGGGGTGCACAGAGTTGGACTTGACTGAAGTGACTTAGCAGCAATGTCGAGTCTTCCTCAAATATAATTTTTATTAACTGCTGTTTTTCCCTGTGTAGGGGCCATATTTTCCTATTTCTTTGTGTCTCATGATTTTTTTTGTCACATAGTGGACATTTTAAATAATATAGGGTGGCAACTCTGGAAATCAAATTACCCCTCTTCCCAGGTCTTACTGATATTTCTTGTTATCTGTGATGTTCATGTATTTAATGACTTTCCTGAACTAATACAATGAAGTCTGCATTCTTTTCCTGCATGGCTACTAAAGTCTCTGCTACATTAGCTTAGTGTTTAGGTAATGATTGGACAGAGATTTCCATAAATACCTTGATCAATAAATCTCCCAGTTTTTACTAACAAATCTGTGTGTACGTGTGTGGTTAGGACACCCGTTCAGTACTCAGTCAGACAATTTACAGCCGTGTCACAGTCTAATGCTGCTTTCTCAGAGTCTCAAGGTCAGCCAGAGGTGAGAGCTTAGGGCATCCTTCGATGTTTCCTAGGCACGCATACAGCCCTGCACATAAAAGGAGCCCTCTCAATTCCCAACTGTATGTTAGAGTATTTCAAAGCACTCACGGCATCTCATTCCCTAGCTTTTCCTTCTAGGTTTTTTGGTCAGCTTCTCATGACTCCAGCTAGCATCATCACCTCAGGCAGCTACTGTGTTAAACAATTGTCACTGATGGTTTCTGACAAATGCCCCAAGGGAAAAAACTTTTGCAGGGAGCAAGCTAAGTGAGATCAAGTAAAAGCAAACACTAGGAGGGCAGGTTTTTAAGAAACAGCCAGACAGATGAAATAATGACGTCTCCTGGGAATGGGGCTTGTGGAGGGTTATAAAGCTGTTCTTCCCCCTCCAGCGGTTTTTAACCTGATTGTTTTAGTGGCAACTCTGATTATGAAGGTGCTGGTTTTCAAGACTACCATGTAGACAGGGAGAGGAATATGAGAATCAGTTCAGTTCAGTCGCTCAGTCGTGTCCACTCTTTGCGACCCCATGAATCACAGCACGCCAGGCCTCCCTGTCCATCACCAACTCCCAGAGTTCACCCAAACTCTTGTCCATTGAGTAGGTGATGCCATCCACCCATCTCATCCTCTGTCATCCCCTTCTCCTCCTGCCCTCAATCCCTACCAGCATCAGGGTCTTTTCCAATGAGTCAACTATTCGCATGAGGTAGACAAAGTACTGGAGTTTCAGCCTCAACATCAGTCCTTCCAAAGAATACCCAGGACCGATCTCTTTTAGGATGGATTGGTTGGATCTCCTTGCAGTCCAAGGGACTCTCAAGAGTCTTCTCCAACACCACAGTTCAAAAGCATCAATTCTTCTGCGCTCAGCCTTCTTCACTGTCCAACTCTCACATCCATACATGACCAATGGAAAAACCATAGCCTTGACTAGATGGACCTTTGTTGACAAAGTAATGTCTCTGCTCTTTAATATGCTGTCTAGGTTGGTCATAACTTTCCTTCCAAGGAATAAGAGTCTTTTAATTTCATGGCTACAATCACCATCTGCAGTGATTTTGGAGCCCCCCAAAATAAAGTCTGACACTGTTTCCACTGTTTCCCCATCTATTTGCCGTGAAGTGATGGGACCAGATGCCATGATCTTAATTTTCTGAATGTTGAGCTTATAGCCAACTTTTTCACTCTCTTCTTTCCCTTTCATCAAGAGACTAGAACAAGATAAAAAGGCTACAAAACTCAATATTCTGACCAAAATTCAGCCATTTTTTTCTTGAATAAATGGGTCTCAGAGTGTTGGAAACTACTGGTTAATTGCCAAAGTTTTGGAAAATTGCTTTGCAATCTCGTTGCTTCTATAATAAAGGAGCAGATTTTCAAAAGGTCCTTAATTTCCCATTCTGGAAGTGGCTCCTCCTTCAAACTGATTTTGTATGTAATCCTTTTCTTCTTTGTGTTGAAAATGACCTGATTCTCATATTTGACACATGTAATACTGGATGATACTCAAAAGGAAGCTTTGTTCCCCATCAAGCTTTCGAGAGTTTCAGGACAGACTAAAATATTAGCAGTTTTCTATGCTCCTAGGAGCAGTGTGTTTCTGTGGGAGTGAGAATTGAATAGATTGAAACCTATATTTCTGACATTTTTAGTGTTTAAGAATATATCTTAAACAGTACAATTATCTGAAAAAGAATCACATTTACACATTTACTCTGGAGTTTTGTAATGACTCATGCTCTGAGAGGGACTATCCTTTGAATAATAACGCACACGTGGGCTTGTTTTCTTATTTAATGTGACACTCAGTATTTAGCTATATTCTTCCAAATAACATCCTTAAAAGCAATTTTTCTTTCATTCTTCTCTGTACAGAATGCTAAAAGCATATAACAGATGATAAACCATAATACCTGAAAGAGAACAATCTTTTTCTTTTCTCTCTTGAAATTAAGATCCATTTAGGATAAAAGAGCTAAGTTCCTCTGACTCAGACACTGCTTGATCTGGTCATGGGCGTAACATGGAGAAGGATGATCAAGCTTTTCTTTCTGTACTTTCCGTTAAGAAGAGAATTACTGTGTCCGGATACATTTTCCCTTTCTAGTAGTAGTTGGTTCACAGAGATGAGGACAGTGTCCCTTGAAAGTTGCTCTGACAGCCTGGAAATTTTATACCGTACTTTTGTAGGCCTAGACCACTTTGAGTTTGCCAAAATCTGTAGCAGATACAGACATCGACTTTCTGGTGTACAAAAATATCTAATTTCCCAAGGCATTTTTTTCTTGGATGACTGTTCAGTATGTTAAGTACCAACTGTATGCCCTTCATAAGAAAAAACACTTTGGGTTGGGTTATTAAAGGCCCTTGGTATTTATGGAACAACAGGGAAGTTTTTTAAAGAATGAACTTCTGTATACCTGGAGCATATTTAGACTGTATAATCGGTTGAAGAGGTTCAGAAGGAAAGTACATATAAACTTGAAGTGAAGGTGGCGCATAGAGAGAACTGTCAGCCTCCCAGGGGCCCATGGAGAAAGTGAGCCTTAAGCCAGTCTTAAAGGACTTTGTGAGCATATAGTTAGCGTCTTTGCACATTCTGACCCAAGACTGTGCTGTGGACATCAGCCAACCCTGTGTGGGGACAGCTGCAGAAGCAGGACTGGAAGGGGTTTAATTCCATGTCATCAATGGTAAACACAATAAAGAAATCCCTCTACAAGCTCTGGCCTGCGATCCATCAAGCTGAGTCTGAACGCACCCATTCAGTGAGGTTGAGCGCTCCTACCAAGGAAGCCAGCAGCGACTGGTAGATAGTTGCTCATAGTATTAATTTAAAATTTACCCCTAAAATTATCTATCTTTAGGTCTAATTATTGCTTTTGAGGAAACTCAGAATCAATCTAATTTTTGACAGCTCTTCAAATCCTGGAGAGTGGAGCTGTTATCTCCCTCTGTACACACACACACACACACACACACACACGCACACACACACGCACTCCAACTCAACCTAGCCTCAGATTATACATCTGAAGAGAGGGTGTCCTGTGCTTATCTATTACCTGTTAGTTTTGTAAGGAAAGGACAGTCAAGCTGTCCGGGCTGCTGCTCTGTGTAACCAGCGCCCATCTGTCTCTGCTCCCCGCTCCCAGGACTCAGCTGTGAGAACCAACTCCAGCTCTCGCCTCCCAGCCCAGGACGTTCCTCCAGGAGCGCCCACTGTGTGACCTGTCGTCTTGCAGGAGTCCTGTTCTGTCTTGTTGTCTTACCTGAATTCCTCATCTCTGAGCACTTTGATGGGTCTTTCCTTTCTCACAGTGCAGGGACTGTGGGTTGGTCTGGCCTGTGGGTTACTCCCTGTGATCTTTCAGGGACTGAGTTCCTTTCCTAGTGGCTGCAGTCTGTAAGAGCTCAGATCCCTCCCCTGGATGCTCTGTAACTTGGCATCACGTGGACTCTTTCACTGTGGAGCACATGGTCTCATAGCTGTGACGTGCGGGCCCCAGAGCACGCTGGCTCAGCAGTTGCAGCGCAAGGGTGAAGTTGCAGATGTGGGGTCTTAGCTCCCCGACCAGGATCAAACCTGCACCGCCAGCACTGCAAGGCAGATTTGTGACCACTGGACCGCCAGGGAGGCCCCTAGAATGGAGAGCTGCTTACAGGAGGTTTTTAGGGGCTGGGCCTGCAAGAAGCATACATCCCTCCTACCTGTGTTTCCCATTGGTTGGGAGTCAGTCACGTGACCCCCTTCTAACAGCCACAGAGGCTGAGAAATTTGGTGTAGTTGGGTGACCAGGTAAAAGAAGGCCAAACCAGGTGAAACAAGGTCATGGAAGTCACTTCTGCCTCAGCGGTGCTAGAAATCAGGCACAGAGCCCCACCTGATTTCAAAGAACTCTGGAAAGTATAGGCTGGATGAAGGCTTGGGAGGAAAGACAGTCATTATACTTTCTGAGCCTGTCAACCTTAGAGGTAGGTGATTGTATTAATTTTTTGTGTTACAGAGTAAAATTACAAAATGTCACATCTGTGAAATGCTTAAAATATGGTAAAGCAGCGTGAAAATGAGTGGAAGTTTCTTTTTAAGAAATTATTCTGAGACAATTAGACTGCCACATACACTAGAATGGCCTTGAACCCTTACCTCACACCATATACAAATACTATATCAAAATGGATCAAAGATCTGAATGTAAGTGTTAAATCTATTAACTTGGGAGAAAACAGAGGAGTAAGTCTTCATGACATTGGATTTGACAAAGGATTCTTACATACAGCACTGAAGTATGATCAAGAAAAGAAAAAAATAGATTGACTTTAATCAAAATTGAGAGCTTTTGTGCTCCAAAGTATGCCATCAAGAAAGTGAAAGGCAGCCCACAGCATGAGGAAAAATATTTGCAAATCACAAACTTGGTAATGGACTTGTCTGCAGAGCATATAAGAACTGTTGCAATGGCCCAGTGAAGTAGGTAATACTGTTATCACGCATTCAGAGAGATTAATTAACTTATTCGGTATCATCCATATGGCCAGGTTCAAAGCCAGTTTGAATACATCTCTTTCTGGTCCTGGAGGCTGAGTAGAAAGGCCAAACATGCATTTGAGAATTCAGAGCAGCTAAAGGAATGTCTGATTTGCATTGCTGATGCTTTGTTCAGCAGTCAAATATGCTTTTCCTAACCTACATCAACCAACTTGTCAGGGAAATTACAGAATTGTAAATAATCTGTAAAATTGTATGAGCAAATGAGAGAGGAGCTAAAAGACTAAGCAGAAAACAAGTTATTATATTGTCAAAAATCTAAAATGTAGCAAAATTCTGGAACAGACTAGCAGACATCTGGAGCATCTTATAAAAGTACACTGTATCCTGATGTAACAGAATTGTAGGCCACCTGAATATTCCATTTTCCTAACATTTTACAGAGAGACTATCGATCCTACAGCAGTGTTGTTTTAATAGTTCTTACATTTTCGAATGAAATTGATTTATTCAAATATTCATTGGTAATGCAATTTTCCTCATGCTGTGAGTGATCCTAGTGCAATTTGCTAAAACATTTAAATTATTAACACAACACAATCCCCTAGATGTATGCCAGATGAATGCTTGCCGTAACTGTCACAGTCAGTCCTGCAATTCCTCACAGAACTGGAAGCTACTCACACAAAACTCATCCAGTGATTAATGATAAAAGTCACTGAGGTCGTTGGCAGAGAGTTGTTATTTTTTAATCTAAAATTGTGGTACCCGGTTCATAAACATTATATATTTTTCTCTAAATTGTGTATACTTTACACTGTAATTGTGTTTTCACCTTGATTGCTCAGTTAAAGGAAAAAGCTTTGTGTCTGTGAGACAGAGCTTCATAATAGCATTATGAAATCTATATTGGCTTACAGATAATCCTATCACAGGAAGGACTTTGTTTTTTCTGTCTCTTCCTGGTAACCAACGTGTCCTGTTACATAATGTACTTTAAAGATGTTATATCAGTACTATTTTTCATGACAGAATCATGGAAGGGTATAATTCTAAGAGTGATTTTTCCTTCACATTTGTGAAGCATGATGCCACATCACTTAAAGCTTTTAATGCTAAAGCTCCTTGCTTTAGGTGAAGAAAAGGGAATGATAAGCTAAAAGACATTTTAACCCTCCTCTCATTTACGCTGCCGTGAGTTATTCCCGTTGGTGGAGGAGGGACGTCTTTGTGGAGAAGATGATGGAGATGCTAAGTCTTTCTATAGGAGATGGTCCTTGAGCCACCAGTCAGCCTGTCTAACAAACAAGATCTCTGCTCTTATATTACAAAACAGAAATCACGTATGATGGGGCAGGGAGCTGAGGTCCTCATGTGGAGTGGGCAGGGAGCTGAGGTCCTTGTGTGCGGTGGGCAGGGAGCTGAGGTCCTCGTCTTTGGCAATGACAGCTTCTCACTGAGAGCGAATGACTCACGCTGAACGCCCGGCGGTTTTCCGACTGTTGATTGACCACAGACTCATCTCTTGATGGATGAACTTCGTGAGGACAGAAACGGTCATCGGCTGAGACATTGGTCATTAGACTTCCCGTGAGGAGACATACATTGGCGGCTGTGTGAGACATAGAATGGATGATGAATTTGCAACCTGTAGGAACAGGAAAAACCACTGTCTGCTCTGCAGTGTTGGATCACTCTACCTAAATAGCCAGCACAGAAATTTGCTAGGTTTTAAGAGAAGTATCCTGAGAGCATCCTTCCAGCTCTCGAATGTGTTAACTCCCCTAGAACTGAGCATGGAGAAGTGATTGTTTATATCATTTTCTCTTTCTCTTCAGCCTGCTCTATCCGTCTAATGACAGAGTTCCTTTAAGTGTCCTCTAGCCCCACGTCTGATGTCAACAGAGTGATTTCGTGCCTTCTCTTCCACGCTGCTGAACTTTAATCCACACTTCTGCTCTTTGTCACTGACTGATGCGCAGAGTCGCCTTGGCGCCCCACAGTGGGGTCAGCCCCGGCAGTTGCTGCCTCCCTCTGTCGGCACCAAGCTGTGGGGTTGAGTGAGCGCGAGGCGTGGGTGCACAGCCTGGTGTTTGCAGGAAGCCCAGCACCCACTGAGGCAGCCCTCTCTCCACCCTGTGCCCGGGCAGGGAGACATGCACGCTCTCCACGGGGAGAGGCCAGGCTTCCCACCTCCCTTCTCTTGCTCCCAGTGACCCTCCGACCCGCGGGCTGGTCTCCCCCGCAGAGGATCCCAGGATTGGGCAGCCAGTCAGGACTCAAACCGCTCACTCCCCAGGTCAGATCTCCCCACCCTTTCCTCCGCGTCCTCTCCCCTTTCCTCTGTGTCCTCTTCCCTTTCCTCCACGTCCTCTCCCAGGGCCGCAGGTCCCAGCCTGGAAGCCTCTCTTCCCTCCTGCCCGATTCCTGTGGGTCTTCCTACAGTCTTGGCTGCGAGGGGTCCTCCCGCCAGGCTTACAGTCTTGGCTGCGAGGGGTCCTCCCGCCAGGCTCTAGCTAGTTTGCCATAAGAGTTGTTCCACCTGCAGTTGTGTTTTTGATGTGTTTGCGGCTGGAGGTGAGCTCCACGGCCTCTTACTCCACCCTCTTGGTTGGTCCTGACAGTTTCCTTTCTGTCTGTACCTCGGGGTCATCCAAGAACCAGTGACTGCGCTGAGTCTCTGCTGCCCGCATGCCAGACGAGATGGGGTATGACGGTGTATGACACCTCAGAGCAGCGAGCTTCAGGGAGCTGGTATGTGGGTCAGATAGATACTTGCCTGACCCATGGTCTTAAATCAGCTCACGTAACTCCATGCTGATTTTTTTTTCAGAACCCTTGATTTCCAAAGCCATAACCTTGGGACTGAATGAAAGTAAGAAGAGATGAAATATACAGCTGTACGCTTTTTCAGCCCCTCTTTCTTTTTCCCATACTCTACAGCAAACCCAGTTTTCTGTCCCAGGGCTTCTTTTTTTTCAGTTGTTATAAAATAGATATAAAGTTTACCATTTTCCCCATTTTTCAGTGTACAGTTGAGAAGCATTCTGTCCATTCACATTGCTGTGCAACCGTCGCCTCCTTGGCCTCCAGGACTTGTTCATCTTCCCAACTGCGTCCCCATTGAACCCACTCCCCATCCCTCCCTCCCCGACCCCCGAACCCACCACCCGACTTCTGCCTCTGTGACTGTAGCCGTTTTAGGTCTTCGTGTAAGTGGGTTTGTGTAGTATTTGTCCCTTTGCAGCTGGTTTGCTTTGCTTGGCACTGTGTCCTCCGGTTTCACCCATGTTGGGGCGCATATCAGAATTTGCACCCTTTCAAAGGCTGAACAAGTTTCCACTGTGTGTGCGTGTGTGTCTCCGACTTGGTTAGTCCATTCATCTGTCAATAGCCACCTGGGCCGCTTCTGCCTTTGGCTGCTGCGAGTGTGCTGGCCTTGCTGCTGTGAACACGAGTGCACACGTGGGTGTGAGCCTCTGCTTTCACTTCTGTGTGCGTGTCCTGAGGCGAAACTGCCGGAACGAGTGGTAATTCTGTGTTTGGAGTTTTAGGATATCACCATGTGTGTCTCGGGAATTCTTAATATTTCCAGAAATCACCGAAAACAGTGGAAGACCTAAGGACACAGGGCTGTTTTAATGCCGTTTTGACAGCACCACCCAGGCAATTAAACCTAGAGAAAAAAAATATAGGTATTAAACAGCAAATCATAGACACTTCTCTTTCTCTGAGATGAAATATACAGCTGTACGCTTTTTCAGCCCCTCTTTCTTTTTCCCATACTCTACAGCAAACCCAGTTTTCTGTCCCAGGGCTTCTTTTTTTTCAGTTGTTATAAAATAGATATAAAGTTTACCATTTTCCCCATTTTTCAGTGTACAGTTGAGAAGCATTCTGTCCATTCACATTGCTGTGCAACCGTCGCCTCCTTGGCCTCCAGGACTTGTTCATCTTCCCAACTGCGTCCCCATTGAACCCACTCCCCATCCCTCCCTCCCCGACCCCCGAACCCACCACCCGACTTTCTGCCTCTGTGACTGTAGCCGTTTTAGGTCTTCGTGTAAGTGGGTTTGTGTAGTATTTGTCCCTTTGCAGCTGGTTTGCTTTGCTTGGCACTGTGTCCTCCGGTTTCACCCATGTTGGGGCGCATATCAGAATTTGCACCCTTTCAAAGGCTGAACAAGTTTCCACTGTGTGTGCGTGTGTGTCTCCGACTTGGTTAGTCCATTCATCTGTCAATAGCCACCTGGGCCGCTTCTGCCTTTGGCTGCTGCGAGTGTGCTGGCCTTGCTGCTGTGAACACGAGTGCACACGTGGGTGTGAGCCTCTGCTTTCACTTCTGTGTGCGTGTCCTGAGGCGAAACTGCCGGAACGAGTGGTAATTCTGTGTTTGGAGTTTTAGGATATCACCATGTGTGTCTCGGGAATTCTTAATATTTCCAGAAATCACCGAAAACAGTGGAAGACCTAAGGACACAGGGCTGTTTTAATGCCGTTTTGACAGCACCACCCAGGCAATTAAACCTAGAGAAAAAAAATATAGGTATTAAACAGCAAATCATAGACACTTCTCTTTCTCCAAATAGAATTGCTTCTGGTTGGTGGGCTATGACGACATCGTGTGGAAGTGGCTGGAGAGATGACCTAATTCAGAAAGTCTTTTAAGAATGATCCGGCATAAAACTTACATTTGGGAAATCTTGTGTGGCACTTTTAAGAGGTTAGCTGCTATCCCCAGGGATGCCCTGTGGTGGAAGTTTCTGTCCTGCCCTCCTTCCTTACCTTCCACAACCATCAGACCACACTAGGCCACCCAGAGACAAGATGGTGCATGATAGTATCAGGAGAACCAGGCCCTATTCCTCTGCCATGCACAGGCATTTATTCTTTCTGAGCTTCTTTATTAGTGAAATAAACAAATGTGTGAAGACAGGGCCAGTGTTTCTTCTGGCTCTAAAATTCATCAATGCAGATGTCCCCACGCCATCCCTGGTGCTCAGGGAATTTTGCCAAAGTTGGCCCGTGACACACATTAGACCTACTAGCTTTTCCATTTCCCTTTCTATGACTATTTCTCAGGTCAGCTGACCCCCAATGAAATCTGTTGTGGCACCAGTTTTACTTAATTTTTCTTTGTGAGACTTTTCCAGAAGTACTTCCTGAAAACCCACGCAAAGCTCTGGTGGTGGCTGGTTCAGACAGAAACGTGAGAGGGTCCGCGATGCTCAGAATCCAAAAGACTTGAGATCAGACTCTGTTTATCAACCTGAGAAGCACTGAGAAAATCGTATCAAAAGGAAAACAATGAATTAAAGGGCCAGGGAAGGTGTTTATGGTCTCCTAGGAGAAATGGACCACATAAACTGATTCAGGAAAATACGGCTTACAGTCATTAAATGGATATGCCGTGAACAGTATGACTGACTCCTATAAGCCAGAGAAGTAACCGGGCTAATCTCTTTGGGGAAGAGCAATTATTTATTCACTTGACAGGATCCTATACTTTGTTGTAGCATATATGCCAGCCAGCCTGTCAGCCAGTGTGCCCGTCAGTGCACTTGCCATCCGGCGTGCCATGCAGTGTGCCCGCCAGTGCGCATACCAGTCGGGTGCCAGCCAATGTGCCCGCCAGTGTACCCGCCACTGCGCCTGCCATTCGGCGTGCCAGCCAGCATACCCGCCATTGCACCTGCCAGTGGGCCTGCCATTAGGCGTGCTAGGCAGTGTGCCTGCCAGTGTGCTCGACAGTGCGCCTGCCATCCGGCATGCCAGGCAGTGTGCCCGCCAGTGTGCTCGACAGTGCGCCTGCCATCCGGCTTGCCAGCCAGCATACCCGCCAGTGCACCTGCCAGTGCGCCTGCCATTAAGCGTGCCAGGAAGTGTACCTGCCAGTGCGCCTGCAAGTTGGGTGCCTGCCAGTGTGCCCACCTGTGCGCCCGCCAGTGCGCCTGCCATCCGGCGTGCCAGGCAGTGTACCCGCCAGTATGCCTGCCATCTGGCGTACCAGCCAGTGTGCCCGCCAGTGCGTCTGCCATCCAGCGTACCAGCCAGTGTGCCCGCCAGTGCGGCTGCCAACCGGCATGCCAGCCAGTGTGCCCACCAGTGCGCCTGCAAGTCAGGTGCCAGCCAGAGTGCCCGCGAGTGGCCTGGCAGTCGGGTGCCAGCCAGCATGCCCGTCAGTGCGCCTGCCACCCGTCGTGCCAGGAAGTGTGCTCGCCAGTGCGCCTGCCAGTTCGCCTGCCTTCCGGTGTGCCAGGAAGTGTGCCCGCCTGTGCGTCTGCCTGTCGGGACACTTTAAAAAAGCAATCTGATAAAAAGGCAGATATGCACACTTGCTGCTGTTGACGCTCTGCTCTGTATCTCATTCTAATTTCCTGCCACCACCTCCCAAACTGATCTATATCTTGGCAATTCCCTGTGACAATCTGTTCACAGTACCATCTATTGTTTTAAAGATAAAGTCATTATTTTTATATCCTGAACTACTGTAACAAATGACCTTTATATATTTACTAAAACAATGACTGATGATTACTGATATGTTTTCAATCAAGACTATAACAAACAACCCAATTCATCTTATAAAAATAGTCAAATGATTTCAAAAATTTGAAGACTTCCCCCTTTCCCCTTCCCTTATTCCCATTTCAGAGATACTTCAGCTTTACTGTTAGACTGGCTGCTTTGTCAATGTCATCAAATAAGGCAAAGGACAATCACATGCACACTGCCATTTAATATACCACCTGAATCAGGAACACAGTAGTCCAGAATATTTTGAAATATATTTCAGGACTTATTCCAGCTAAGCACTCCACCCCCAAATAATCTTTTCCTCTCAGTTCTGAATACGTGGGAGCAGTTGCCCTTTCAGATTTGGAGGGGACTTGGGTAGCACAAGATAAATTAGATTCTTAGTTTGGTTTGTTTGGCTTCTTTTTCCCTCTTGTCAGTATTCCACTTAAGCTGTTTCCTATTGTGCACCTTGCTTCCCTTCTCACCAGAGGACTGACCTCAGGAGACAGAAAAGAGCAGGCTTTGTTGTAGCTAATTAGATAGGGTAGCTACCTGGGAAACTGGCTGGCTACAGCAACACAGTAACTATTGAAGATCTTTGTATTTAACAAATGTTTACCAAAAACTTTATTATGTTCAGGGTCCTGGAATAATTTCACAGTTTCTCATTTTCAATTCTGGTTATAGTTTATGTTTGTTTTCATTTGTTCATTTTTTTCCTTCTGGAGAATATGTCCAACAGCTTCAAAATTTCACATAATTCATATTTATAAATCATAAAAAATTGTGTACTGGGCCAGTTTAAAACTGATATTTTATATTTAATATGGAAACTAATTTCTTCATTTCCTTTCTTACAAGATATATGTATTTAAATAAATGTACTATATGTACTTATATGCAAATTTATTTCTCACAATTATATGTAAATTTAATATATATAATTATATATATATTTTTTTACAGCACACACACATACCCTCCTATATATTTATAATCACTATGCTCATTCTCAATGTGTTGACTCTCAGTCTTAAATTACAAGGCCAACATTTCACATAATCAATAAGGAAATGTTGTAGTATTTAGTAATTTGTGTAAATTTCAGTTTTTCCTTTTGATATACAAAAAAATATTCTATTATGCTTTGAAGTGGTTTGTTTGCTTTTACTAGGATTGAATAATCTAAATGAAATATAAATACCTTGGAATTGAAAAAAGGAAACAAGTTTTATTTGTTCAGTTCAGTTCAGTTCAGTCACTCAGTCAGGTCTGACTCCTTGCAATCCCATGGACTGCAGCATGCCAGGCTTCCCTGTCCATCACCATCTCCCAAAGTTTACTCAAACTCACGTCCATTGAGTTGTTGATGCCACCCAATCATTTCATCTTCTGCTCTCCCCTCTCCTCCCACCTTCAGTCTTTCCTATCATCAGGATCTTCTTTTCTAAAGACTCATTTCTTCGCATCAGGTGGCCAAGGTATTGGAATTTCAGCTTCAACATCAGTCCTTCTAATGAATACTCAAGACTATTTCCTTTAGGATTGAGTGGTTGGACTTTCATGCAGTCCAAGGGACTGCCAAGAGTCTTCTCCAACACCACAGTTCAAAAGCATCAATTCTTTGGCACTCAGCTTTCTTTATAGTCCAACTCTCACATCCATACATGACCACTGGAAAAAACATAGCCTTGACTAAATGAGCTTTGTTGGTAAAGTAATGTCTCTTTTTAATATGCAGTCTAGGTTGGTTATAACTTTTCTTCCAAGGAGTACGTGTCTTTTACTCTCATGGCTGCAGTCATCATCTGCAGTGATTTTGGAGCCCAAGAATATAAAGTCAGCCACTGTTTACACTGCTTCTCCATCTATTTGCTGTGAAGTGATGAGACTGGATGATATGATCTTAGTTTTCTTCACTTTGAGGTTTAAGCAAACTTTTTCACTGTCCTCTTCCACTTTCATCTAGAGGCTCTTTAGTCCTCTTTACTTTCTGCCATAAGGGTGGTATCATCTGCATATCTGAGGTTATTGATATTTCTCCCAGCAATCTTGATTCCAGCTTGTGCTTCATCCAACCCAGTGTTTCTCATGATGTACTCTGCATATAAGTTAAATAAGCAGGGTGACAATATACAGCCCTGACATACTCCTTCTACTATCTGGAACCAGTCTGTTGTTCCATGTCCAGTTCTAACTGTTGCTTCTTGACATGCATACATATTTCTCAAGAGGCAGGTCAAGTGGTCTGGTATTCCCATCTCTTTCAGAATTTTCCACAGTTTATGGTGATCCAGTCAGTCAAAAATTTTAGCACAGTCAATAAAGCAGAAATAGATGTGTTTCTGGAACTCTCTTGTTTTTTTGATGATCCAACATATATTGACAATTTGATCTTTGGTTCCTCTGTCTTTTCTAAATCCAGCTTGAACATCTGGACATTCATGGTTCCCATATTGTTGAAGCCTTCATAGGAGAATTTTGAGCATTACTTTACTAGTGTGTGAGATGAGTGCAATTGTGTGGTAGTTTGAACATTCTTTGGCATTGCCTTCCTTTGAGATTGGAATGAAAACCTTTTCCAGGCCTGTGCCCACTGCTGAGTTTTCCAAATTTGCTAGCATACTGAGTGCAACACTTTTACAGCATCATCTTTTAGGACTTAAAATAGCTCTACTGGACTTCCATCACCTCCACTACCTCTGTTCATAGTGATGCTTTTAAGGTCCAATTGACTTCACATTCCAGGATGTCTGACTCTAGGTGAGTGATCATACCACCATGATTATCTTGTCATGAAGATCTTTTTCTGCTTCTATTAGGTCCATACCATTTCTGTCCTTTATCAAGCTCATCTTTGCATGAAATTTTCCCTTGGTATCACTAATTTTCTTGAAGAGATCTCTAGTCTTTCCCAATCTATTGTTTTCCTCTATTTCTTTGCACTGATCACTGAAGAAGGCTTTCTTATCTCTCCTTGCTATTCTTTGGAACTTTGCATTAGATGGTTATATCTTTCCTTTTCTCCTTCGCTTTTCATAGCTCTTATTTATTAAGGAACTTATGAAACATAACATATTTTGAAATCAAAGTATCATATATTTAGTTTTATAATAACCAAGTTTTTACAAAATAAACTGTATAATAACACTGTAAATTGAGAGTCTAGCATGGTCTCTCCAATCACTACACACACACACACACACACAACCAATGCACTCACAAAGTACAAAAGTATATAACTATACCATATAAATGAATTACTATAAACTGTTTTTGACCTAAACTTAAAATCCAATACTATAAAATCATTATTTCATTTTCTTGTATGCTTAGCCAAACAAAGTATGAGCTGAATTGTTTCTCTCAAAAATGTAACTGTTGAAATTTTAATCCGTAATACTTCTCAATGTTACTGAATTTAGAAATAGGGCTTTTATAGTGGAATTAAATTAAAATTCTGGTACTTTACCATGCTGACAAGTAAGAGAATTCATTTGCCAGCAGTTGTTTTTAATTGCCCAAGAAGTCTATTGCCTGTTTTTAAGCAATATGATAGGTCTTATGCTCTCATGCTGCTGCTGCTGCTGCTGCTGCTGAGTCGCTTCAGTCTTGTCCGACTCTGTGCGACCCCATAGGCAGCAGCCCACTAGGCTTCTCTGTCCCTGGGATTCTCCAGGCAAGAACACTGGAGTGGGTTGCCATTTCCTTCTCCAATGCATGAAAGTGAAAAGTGAAAGTGAAGTCACTCAGTCGTGCCTGACGCTTAGCGACCCCATGGACTGCAGCCCACCAGGCTCCTCCGTCCATGGGATTTTCCAGGCAAGAGTACTGGAGTGGGATGCCATATATTGTCTCAAATGTTGCTGCCTCTGTGAATATCTTGTTATACAGATATAAAATAATCACACTGATAATCTATGGGAACTCAGGACTATTTATCTAAATCCCTGTGGGACTTTTAAATAGTTCTTATCAATCTTCCTGAAGCTTCTTATTTTTTAAACTATTTTTAGTGTTTGTAAATTTAAAGAAAATATTTCCAATTTAAGTTTACTCTAAAATATAATTTTATATCATTTACTGTATGTGCCTCTGACCTGACTGTACACATATAATCTCTACATTTCAAGTTCATTGAGGAAAAAAAAGGCTGTTAAATTCAATATCTATAAAGAAGAGACTAACAATGTATTCATCAGAAGCACACTGATCAGTAGACATAGAAGAGTGCTGGGGATTGTGGAAAACTGGAAATTGATCACTACATTAAAAGATATTCAGATACATTTCTGGTTGACATAGTTGGTCAAAATAAAATATATTTGAAGTCTAAATAATGATCTATTGATAACATATTTAATGTTCTCACATCAGTTAAGTACTCATGAGCCACTATATTTTCAATATGCATGGTAGTAAAATTGATTTTGAAATTCACTGTCCCTTATTTTATTCTTAATATGATCTTAGTTTCCCTGTGATTAATATAAAGTATCAATTGGTATTTATATGTCAATAGATTATGGAATTATACTGGTAATTATACTGGTAATTATATTTGTTACTCTTTGATGGTGAAATACAAAACAAAGTATGCAAAGTAGAATGCCAAGTATTCTTTCATTGAATATGTATACTTTGTATTAACTCAGTGTTTTGTGCTTTATGTGATAACACACACCCGCAGTAGCAAACATGAGACCTTCTGAGTCCAAAGTTGCACTGCCCTGGGACTAAAATTAGCAATGGGAATTGCCTTCCTCTGGCTCACTAACATGAGGATGAATTTTCATTCCTCTAATATAATAGAGGGATCAAGTTGGTTTTATATCTACAAACAAAATAATATTTAATATAATGAAAGCTGTAAATAATATGGTTCTGACTGGAAAGGTCTCCAAAAGATTTGACCTTTCTTGGCTTTATGTATAAACAAATACAATGGGATCTTATTCTAAGGTAATCACAAGCTAGAATCAAGATAGCCGGGAGAAATATCAATAACCTCAGATATGCAGATGACACCACCCTTATGGCAGAAAGTGAAGAGGAACTAAAAAACCTCTTGATGACAGTAAAAGAGGAGAGTGAAAAAGTTGGCTTAAAGCTCAACATTCAGAAAACGAAGATCATGGCATCTGGTCCCGTCACTTTATGGGAAATAGATGGGGAAAGAGTGGAAACAGTGTCAGACTTTATTTTTTGGGGCTCCAAAATCACTGCAGATGGTGACTGCAGCCATGACATTAAAAGACGCTTGCTCCTTGGAAGAAAAGTTATGATCAACCTAGATAACAGATTCAAAAGCAGAGACATTACTTTGCCGACTATGGTCCATCTAGTCAAGGCTATGGTTTTTCCGGTAGTCGTGTATGGATGTGAGAGTTGGACTGTGAAGAAGGCTGAGTGCTGAAGAATTGATGCTTTTGAACTGTGGTGTTGGAGAAGACTCTTGAGAGTCCCTTAGAGTGCAAGGAGATCCAACCAGTCCATTCTAAAGCAGATTGGCCACCTCATGTGAAGAGTTGACTCATTGGAAAAGACTCTGATGCTGGGAGGGATTGGGGGCAGGAGGAGAAGGGGACGACAGAGGATGAGATGGCTGGATGGCATCACTGACTCGATGGACTTGAGTCTGAATGAACTCCGAGAGTTGGTGATGGACAGGGAGGCCTGGCCTACTGCGATTCACGGGGTCGCAAAGAGTCGGACACAACTGAGCGACTGAACTGAACTGAACTGAATCTTACATAAGAAAAAAATCTGTGTATATAATGGGGCTGCTGCTAATTCACTTCAGTCATGTCTGTCTCTTCGTTATCCTATGGACCATAACCTTCCAGAGTCCTCTTTCCATGGGATTCTCCAGGCAAGGATCCTGGAGTGGATTTCCAAGCCCTCCTCCAAGAGATCCTCCCAACCCAGAGATCAAACCTGCATTTCGTATGTCTCCTGCATTGCAGACAGGTTCTTTACCACTAGTGCCTCCTGGTAACCTGATAAGTCCATACACAATACTGATAGACTTAATCTTTGATTATCATTTTTTTAATGCTTGAAAAACAGCTTAACTGAACTATTCTTCTTTTCTATAATCTTACTTTAAGGTCAGAGCTAACTCAGTTTAAATGTTCAATACTCTAGGGGCATACAGAATCACAAATCAAATAATGATAGAAAAACAAAATTGGAGGAATCATACTTGCAAAAGTAATGTAGTGGATAGGATGATTCTTGACCAAGATGTTAGATATATGTCATTCTCAAAGTTTTACATATGGAAAACAATAAAAAGAATTTTCAAGGGCTAAATTATGGCTATTTAAGGGGAATTTCAGAATATTATTCACAAAAGTTGTTGGAATGCTTTGATCAAGATTTAGTCTGTAGTGGAATTTAATTGTGCTAGTCCTTCCTGTTAAATATGACTATTTTATTAGATTTGATTATTGAGGTAAACAGCAAAGAAGTAAAAGATAACAGACATCATACAGTAAGCATAATGTACCACATATAGTGTATGACAAAATATTTATAAACAGAAGATACTTTCTTCAGTTGTATGTGATGATATTATTCCATTTTTCCCATGACAATTTTTTCTTCACTTGGATTATTGCAAATTATCTTTTATTACACAAATATAATTAAAGGAGTAATGATACATATAATAAAATAATATAAAATGGCTTTAAGTTTCACAGGGATTTAAGTATTATCATATTTAGTTTGCTATTAAAGTCTGTATTAGCATGTCTTTTCATCTTTCAGTAGATATAAATGGAGCATTCAGACATTTAGAAACTTTATGTTATGTCTTATAACTAATGCAGATACAAGCCCAGATTCACTCCCTTGAAATCTGTGGACTATTAGCATCAACCTATCATTTGATAGTCATCATACTTCACTCTCCAATATTTCTTATCTCTCTGTTCTCCCACTTTGATTTCCCGATAGATTCTCCTTTGTTGTTATTTAGTCACTAAGTCATGTCTGACTCTGCAAGCCCATGAACTTCAGCATGCCAGGCTTCCCTGTCCTTCACTATCTCTTGGTGTTTTTCCTTTATTTCAATCATGGCACACCCACAAACTTTTTCTAGCTCCCTCTTCTTTACCCATACTTCTATAGTTATGCCTGGAGCAATTCTCACTTATTTATCTCTCTATATCTACTATCTTATATAGAGATAGTTCCAACTTACATTTTAACCTAGACCCTCTACTTGACAACTCCACTTAACACTATTATAATACAGTTGACATAGAAAGATAACTTTATATATTTAGATATATGTACATACCTATGTATACTGTACATTTTGCACCTATCTATATATTTGTATCTGTATGTTTGTGTGTCTATGAAGTTTGTGTGTCTATCCAAATACATATTTGCCCTTCGGTCCATGGTTACTGCTTCCTGAAGTGACTTTTTGAAGAATGTCAAAACTGCTATTTGTGACAATTAGTAGTCATATCACAGAAACAGTAAAAAAAAAAAATGCTCATGATTTTTTAAAACTACCTGAGGGTGCAAGTTGTTTAATTAATCTTTTTTGCCTGATTGCACTTAACTTCCACATCTTCCATCTTTAGTCATCACGAGACAGTTCACAGTAACTATTTACAAATGATGTAAAATCATAATATAGGAAAATTAATCTTGGAAATAATCACACATTATACAAGATGGTAGTAGCTGGCAAATATTATGCAGAATGCACATGAATTTTCAATCATCTGATTCTATATCAAGACACTTATTTTTTTATAAAGTCATCTGTGAACAACAGTTTGTTGAATCAAGGTATAAAAATGTCTCGAGAAGTCACATAACCTACCAAAATTCCTAACAGTATTAGAATGAGGCTGTAAGATAATAACCCAAAGGATATTTAGAGGAAGTCTCATTAGCTTAGTCATTTAAAATTAAGTGGGACAAATCACAGGGGAATATAGTTAAAGAAATGATGCTATGTATTTCTTGAAGATGGGCACACTGATCTAATGGCCTTTTCTTTATTTTGAGATTATAGGGTAACTTGAAAGTTTCCACTCATTTTTAAGTTCAGTTTTCAAAGCTCTAGAGTTTACTCTATAAACTAAATCTGTACACATTTTGAGGAAAGAAAAAGTTTTTAAGCTTTTTTTTTTTAATTCTAAGGATGATGTCTATACAATATAGTTTATTTCAGTGATTAATGATTATACCTACATTTCCAAAGTTTTCATCATGTTAGCACAACATCACACATTTGGGGCATAAAACTGTGAAGTAAAGAATCTGTTCTCATACCAGTCATATTTAATTGGAAATTTTTTGAAAAAATCTGTTTGCAATGTAGATAGTGATGCTGTATAATAGTATGATATTATATTAAATAAAAAGAAGCAGGAAACCTATTAAGGTGAAATCATTTTACTATCCGTATCCTTTTCTTACTTTTTTTTTTTTCTTTCTTTCTTCCTTTTTTATAAAGAATCAGCTGAGAGGGTTGCTTAATTACTTAACAGGAACCAAGGAAGGAAGAGAGTGTACACTTAAGAAGAGCAAAAATATGCTTATCTGAATCACCCTGTCAACTATTTTGATGGAATTTTTCCAGTCTTTTATTTCTAAATGAAATTCCATATAAATATCATGCATATTATATAAGTGGTTAATATTTTTAAAATATTACGTGTGTGTGTGTGTGTGTGTGTGTGTGTGTGCTAAGTCACTTTGGTCATGTCCGACTGTGTGACACTGTGGACTGTAGGCCCCATGGTTCTTCTGTCCATGGGGATACTCCGGATAAGAATACTAGAGTCAGTTGCCATGCCCTACTCCAGGGGATCTTCTCGACCCAGGAAACAAACCCATATCTCTTATGTCTCCTGCATTGGCAGGTAGATTCTTTACCATTTGTGCCACCTGAGAAGCCAAAGATATAACATAAAGAGAGAAAAATATTCTTTATTTTTTCAATTAACAAAAGGTGCTTTTCAAGTTAAGAAAATAACCAATGCAACATATTATAGTGGAAACTATGCGGCTTTTAACATCAGCTTGTGTTTGTGCTCAGTTGTGTCCCACTCTTTGTGACTCCATAGCTTGTAGCCTAGCATGCTCCTCTGTACATGATATTTTCCAGGCAGGAATACTGGAGTGGGTTGCAATTTCCTACTGCAGTGGATCTTCCTGACCCAGGGATTGAACCAACGCCTCCTGCATCTCTTGCATTAGTCGGCAGATTCTTTTACCAGTAAGCCACCAGGGAAATACTTAACATCATCTAGACCTGACCAAAAACATTTTTTTTTTTTTCAAAATTCTAATTAGCCAGGAAAGTGTACTCACTGGCAGGATTCTGGGTACTGGAAACAATATATGAGATTTATTCAGACTATATTTTGTGCTACATGTTTTCCTCTGCCTTTCACTTTCTCCTTCTTCACATATAAAATGGAATAAGAGAGTTTTCATTCCCTTGAGGAAGCTACCACACTTTTGACTTTTTCTTAGATTTATTAGGTAGATATAGGTTATCATTCTTTCTCGTCTTATCCATTTTTTCTCACAACACATAAATTTAGATGTTATTAAATTTAGACTCTTTTGAATTATCATGAAGTTAATTTTACAGTATCACAGTTTAAGAGTTTTTTTTCCTCTTTATATAAGAGGAAATCAAACAACTTTTACTACTTGCCACTTTCCAAAGCTTATATAATAACATGATATTCTAATTCTTGTCTTACAAAATGTTTAAAGCTTTAGCACTTTTATTTGACTTTTAATAATCACATTTGAAATTTTCATTCCTTTCACTGAATTCTCTTAAACTGCTGAACCAATCTGAGAAAGAGACTTTGATAATTACACTGTAAAGTTTAATATTTAAATTTTAGGAATACTTTAATTATCACTGGGAATTTGAAGAATGAACACTGCATATTAATTTATTGAGCAACATGAGCACTGAATTATCAGTTTCAGACTGAAGATGGCATATGTATGGACTGAAAACTCCTAAATAATATAGGATTGACCATGAGAAATTTCAGGCCACAGAGTGTTTAATTAATTTCATAGTAAATTATTTCTAAAAGATTCCCCAGATAGGTTGAGAAAATCTCTTTATTCATATGAAATTACAAAGGCTTCCCTGGTGGCTCAGATGGAAAATAATCTGCCTGCAAGGTAGGAGACCTGGATCCCTGGGCTGGGAAGATCCCCTGGAGAAGTGAATGGCAACCCACTCCAATATCCGTGCCTGGAGAATCCCCTGGACAGAGAGGTCTGGCAGGTTACAGTCCATACGGTTGCAAAGAGTCAGACACAACCAAGCAACTAACACTTCACTTTTGGCTTCCCTGGTAACTCAGACAGTAAAGAATCAGCCTGCAATGCAAGAGATAGGACTCAACCCTTGATTCCAGAAGATCCCCTGGAGAAGTGAATAGTAACCCACTCAAGTATTCTTGCCTGGAGAATCCCATGGATGGAGAAGCCCCAGGATACAGTCCATGGGGTCACAAAGAGTCAGACACACCTGAGTGACTAACATTTTCATTGTCTTCACTGCAAAAGCTTTAGAGGTATCCCATCCTGATTATTTCCCCTAATCTGATAAATAGATGCAGATTAGGATTCTTTGTTCCAAAAAATGACAGAGGGATCCAAATCCAGGCTCATTATTTTGACAGATGTGGCAGACAATTTTTCTAACAGCCTAACTAGAAAATCTGTAAACCTTTGCTAGTATATAGATATCCTTCTGCTGATTTTACTTGATTTCTGTAACTTCTCTGCCTTTATTATATTCCCTTCACTTTGGTAGTCTTCTAATGCTATGATCAAATTTTGCTACACTGGAGTCTTAAATCTACCTTTGTAGACATGGGTTACTTGTTAAAAAAAAAAAAATCCAAAGTTTTTAGGAAGACCATTAGGTTTGGCTTAGTTTGGAGTCAAATAATTACTTTATAAAAAGTTAACTGAAGTACATGATGAAGCAAAACAAGACAATGAAACAAAGCAGGACTCTGTGGATCATTCCTGGGATAGATTCCCTATCCTACATCCCTTTCCTCCTATTCACAGAAAATCTTCTAAGCATCCCCTTAGTTCCAAAGAACAGATTAAATCAGAGAAGTGAGAAAATACAGAGATAAAGGAAAGCAGTCAAGGAAACCAAAATGATAATAGTTTAGCCCTTTGAGAACTTTAGTTCTTTCTCGAAGGCTATAGATAATATCCCGAGCTATATTTTTTAGTACCTGTTTCACAGATACTAAAGCCCACACCAAGTGGAAGAAATTAACTGCATGCTTACCATTAGCATGTAGAGCCAAGATTGGTTAGAACCAGAAGGATGATGGCTAAAATCCCTGACTCATCACCATTTACCTCACAATAAAGCAATCAGACAATTGCTCATAAACTGATCTATACCCTGTGATATTCTCTCACATTGTCTTTAAAAACCTGCCCCTGAAAGCCATTGAGTAGTTCCAGTGTTTGGGGCATGAGATGCCCATTCTCCTTGCTTGAATGTGAATATGCTAAGTTGCTTCAGTTGTATCCAACTCTTTGAGATCCCACGGACTGTAGCCTGCCAGGCTCCTCTGCCCATAGGATGCTTCAGGAAAAATACTGGAGTAGGTTGCCATGCTCTTCTCCAAGGGATCTTCCTTGGGATCTCCCAGGGATTGAACCCAAATCTCCTGGATCCCTTGCAAGAAAGGCAGATTCTTTACCACTGAAACACAGGGAAGTCCCTCCTTGTTTGGGACCCAGCAATAAGTGAAGTTGTTTTCTTCACCACAACCTGGTGTCATAGACTGGCTTTACTGATTATCAGATGGACTAACCTAACAGTAGAAGTTTTCTCTAAGAGAATACAAACATTTCTGGTTTATGGAAAGTCATTCCTCTCAGTCTACTGGGTAAGTTCTCCAAGTATCTATTTAAGAAATAAAATCTTGATTACCAGTTAATCTTATGTGTCTACATTATTGTTATTGCTTTTACATCAGGTTAAGGAAACATTACTGATACTGATACTGAAGTTGCTCAGTCGTGTCTGACTCTTTGCAACCCCATGGACTGTAGCCTACCTGGCTCCTCTGTCCATGGGATTTTCCAGACAAGAGTACTGGAGTGGATTGCCATTTCCTTCTCCAGGGGATCTTCCTGACCCAGGGATCGAACCCAGGTTTCCCGCATTGTAGACAGATGCTTTCCCATCTGAGCCACCGAAACATTGCAAATATTTAAATATTTGCAAAATGTATCTTAAAGGTTATAATATTTGAATTAATTAGAACCCAAGAATTTGACATTTCATATTAGATACAATTCCTAAAGGTGACTATGCAGGTATTTTACATATATATATATATATATATATATATATATAAGCCAAGCTGATTATTGTACACATAAATTATGAGGTACCAGGATTCCTATCTCAAAGGTTACTATTCTTCCTAACTATAATTATCATCATAATTATCAAGAAATTGCAATTGTTAAAATAACATGAGTTGAGGAAAATAAAGAAAAGGTATAAAAATAATATATATATATATATATATATATATATATGTAAAATACCTGCATAGTCACCTTTAGGAATTGTATCTAATATGAAATGTCAAATTCTTGGGTTCTAATTAATTCAAATATTATAACCTTTAAGATACATTTTGCAAATATTTAAATATTTATATTATTTTTAGATCTCCTTCTTATAGAATAGAATAAGAGAAAATGAATAGAATAAGAGAAAATGAAAATAGTTTTCCTATAATTTCTATAATTTCCTATATTTCCTATAATTTCTGTAAATCCAGGGAACATAAATAGTATGGAAATAATCTATATGAAGAAGCAATCAAGTTAATAATTAGAAGATTATAAATTATAACCTAGTTGACTGTCAAATATATCCATTTTATGTCTCTATCATATTTAAAGGCATCTATCATTTAAATTAAAGAATTTCCAAACACATAAGCTTTAGAGACAAGGTAAATTGGTAAGGGACACATTCATTATGATGATTGATATTTGAAATTTCCTTATAAAATGCTTTTATCTTTTTACCTTTTATTTCTCTGTATCATCTGCCTCAAGTTCAAAGAAAAACATTTTTTAAACACTATAATTATTTTCTTTTCACAAATTGATTAAAAAATAAATGTAAATTATTTTTAGATTTTTTTTAACAAAATGGATTATATTATTCACTATCTTTTGCAATTGTTATTCAATATGTTATTTTTTTCATATATTACTTTGGCCATCTGATGAGAAGAGCTGACTCATTGGAAAAGACTCTGGTGCTGGGAAAGATTGGGGGCAGGAGGAGAAGGGGATAATAGAGGATGAGATGGTAGGATGGCATCACCAACACAATGAACATAGGTTTGGGTGGATTCTGGGAGTTGGTGATGGACAGGGAGGCCTGACGTGCTGCAGTTCATGGGGTTGCAAATAGTCAGACATGACTGAGTGACTGAACTGAACACAAAAAGAACACTTTAATTTTTATTAATAATAGTAAAGTATTCTATTTTTTAGATGAGAAATGCCAGATTTAATCCATTTCCTTTTGATAATTTTTTTTGTTTGTTTAAAGTAATTAAAAAACTAAAAATATTTTGTTCATCTATTTCAGCCACTGTTTGCAGATAAATATAATATTTTAGATGTTTCCAAATCACTCTCCATGAATTTTTTACTAATTTATTCACCTACAGACTATATGAGAGTACTTTTTCTTCACATAATAATCAATATTTGATATTATGTTTTGTTTTCCTTTTAAAAATATTTTAACTTAATTGGAGGTAATTATTTTAGAATATTGTGGCTGGTTTGTGCCATGCATCAATATGAATCTTTCTCTAAAAGATTACTTTAAAACATATTCAAATATATGTATGAAAATTTGCATTTTGTGATTTACAAGAAAGTTGAGCAATACTGTAGGTATTTACTGATTATTGAAATCCATTTTTCTTTGATCTGTTTGTTCCCATATTTTGTGCCTGAGGATAATTTTTAATGCAAGTTTGTTTGTATATTGAGGAACTTTGCTTTTTGGTTAACATCAGTGTTTTACAGCTTATTCTTTTCTTCATTTGTGCATTTTTTCTGACACACTAAACTTTATCTATTCATTTTAATCATTCCTGAGTTAAAATGATCTATTTTCTTATAACTCTTTCATTGAATGGTTTGAATTTGGTAGGCATATCAAGAAACAGCTGTATTTGTGTGTGTGTGTGTGTGTTTATACAGCCCACCCCACTCCAGTACTCTTGCCTGGAAAATCCCATGGATGGAGGAGCCTGGTGGGCTCCAGTCCACGGGGTTGCTAAGAGTTGGATACTACTGAGCGACTTCACTTTCACTTTTCACTTTCATGCATTGGAGAAGGAAATGGCAACCCACTCCAGTGTTCTTGCCTGGAGAATCCCAGGGATGGGGGAGCTTGATGGGCTGCCATCCATGGGGTCACACAGAGTCGGACACGACTGAAGCGATTTAGCAGTTAGCATAGTCTTCAATGCCTCTTGATTTCTCAGACAGATCCCAAACATTTTAGGTATTTGAANGTGTTCTTGCCTGGAGAATCCCAGGGATGGGGGAGCTTGATGGGCTGCCATCCATGGGGTCACACAGAGTCGGACACGACTGAAGCGATTTAGCAGTTAGCATAGTCTTCAATGCCTCTTGATTTCTCAGACAGATCCCAAACATATTTAGGTATTTGAAAACTTCATTTAAAGTTATTTCCAAGATCAGTTCTAATAAAATCAACTCTTTTTTTCAATTTTGTTTAATGTAATTATGTTTTCTACATACATCTCTATACATAAATGGGCTTCCCAGGAGGCTCAGATAGTAGAGTCATCCCACAATGCAGGAGACCTGGGTTCAGTCCCTGGGTCAAGAAGATTCCCCTGAAGAAGCGAATGGCTACCCACTCCACTATTCTTGCCTGCTGCTGCTGCTGCTCCTAAGTCGCTTCAGTCGTGTCCGACTCTGTGTGACTCCATAGATGGCAGCCCACCAGGCTCCCCCGTCCCTGGGATTCTCCAGGCAAGAACACCAGAATGGTAGGCCATTTACTTCTCCAAAGGAAAAAGGAAATTCTTGCCTAGAGAATCCCAAAGACAGAGAAGCCTGGTGGGCTACAGTCCATGGGATCACAAAAAGTCAAACACGACTAAGCAACTAGCACATTGAAGAGTGGATGAAAGTCATTCAGTCGTATCTGACTCTTTGTAACCCCATGGACTGTCCATTGACATTTCCAGGCCAGAATACTGGAGTAGGTAGACTTTTCCTTCTCCAGGGGATCTTACTGACCCAGGAATTGAACTGGGGTCTCCCACATTGCAGGCGGATTCCTTACCATCTGAGCTATCAGGGAAACCCAACTAGTACATTCAGTTCAGTTCAGTCGCTCAGTCGTGTCCGACTCTTTGTGACCCCCATGAATCGCAGCACACCAGGCTTCCCTGTCCATCACCAACTCCTGGAGTTCACTCAGGCTCATGCCTATCGAGTCAGTGACTCCATCCAGCCATCTCATCCTCTGTCGTCCCCTTCTCCTCCTGCCCCCAATCCCTCCCAGCATCAGAGTCTTTTCCAATGAGTCAACTCTTCACATGAGGTGCACATTACAACATATAAATAAGACAAGACCGAGGTTTATTACCTTGTTGAAGGAAAGTAAAGAGAAATAACACCTTAGCCTACAATATCTTTTCCACATCATCTATGTGTGCTAGAGGTAAATTTCCATTTTCAGTTCAGTTCAGTTCAATTCAGCTCAGTCACTCAGTCGTGTCCAACTCTGCAACCCCATGGAATGCAGCACGGTAGGCCTCTCTGTCCATCACCAACTCCCAGAGTTTACTCAAACTCATGTTCATTGAGTCGGTGATACCATCCAACCATCTCATCCTCTGTCATCCCTTTTCCCTTCCACCTTTAATCTTTCCCAGCATCAGAGTCTTTTCAAATAAGTCAGTTCTTCACATCAGGTGGCCAAAGTATTGGAGTTTCAGCTTCAACATCAGTTCTTCCAATGAACAACCAGGACTGATTTCCTCTAGGATGGACTGGTTGGATCTCCTTTCAGTCCAGGGGACTCTCAAGAGTCTTCTCCAACACCACAGTTCTAAAGCATCAATTCTTCAGTGCTTAGCTCTCTTTATAGCCCAACTGTCACATCCATACATGACTACTGGAAAAACCATAGCCTTAACTAGATGGTCAAGAAACACCTGGAATAACAGGCAAATTTGGCCTTAGAGTACAGAATTAAGCAGGGCAAAGGTTAATAGAGTTTTGCCACAAGAACACACTGGCCATAGTAAACACCCTCTTCCAACAACACAAGACAAGACTCTACACATGGATATCACCAGAGGGCCAACACCAAAATCAGATTGATTATATTCTTTGCAGCTAAAAATGGAGAAGCTCTATACAGTCAGCAAAAACAAGACCCGGAGCTGACTGTGCTTCAGATCATAAACGCTTCATCCCAAATTCAGACTTAAATTGAAGAAAGTAGGGAAAATCACGAGACCATTCAGGTATGACCTAAATCAAATCCCTTATGATTATACAGTGGAAGTGAGAAATAGATTTAAGGACTATACCTGATAGACAGAGTGCCTGAAGAACTATGGATGGAGTTCGCGACATTGTAGAGGAGACAGGGAGCAAGACCATCCCCAAGAAAAAAATTTCCATTTTATGTATATTTAATTCTTAATTTCTCCATGGTTGCATTATCAAAGGATGGTGAAAGGAAACAGGTTTATTTTGACTGGTGTTGTTGGAATTTGGTAATGATATCTCCTTTGTGGATGACACCCACCTGTCAGCCCTTGCTCGTTAGCATAATAAATTATGTGAATGCACACTTTGTCCCAGGATTATGCTAACAGCACTTTCACATTTCCTTCAACTTGATTAACCCAACTCCCACAGCCAGATGTTTGGAGAATGCTTTGGGAAGCCTCTGGGAAGTAATTGGAATAGTTTAGGTGATGAGGGTGCAAACCTTGTAAATATGATTGTATCCTTATGGGAGTCAGGAAAGAACTTTCCTCATTTCTCTGCTTTCTGTGCTATGAATATGGATAGAAGAGTAGTCAACAGCTTGCATCAGAAGATGGCTTTCATTAGAACCTGAATGCTTGCACCCTGTTCTTAGAACCCCAGGCTCCAGAACTGTAAGAAGTAAATTTCTGTTTTTTATACGCCTCCTAATTTATGGCAGTTTGTCATAGGAACCTGAATTAAGACTCTTATTATCCCCTTCAACATACTGGCTTATTCTCTGATCCTCCACTGGACTTTTTACACATAGGCTGGCAATGGATTATGGGCTAAAAGTTAAAGACTGATTTTTGTCCATCTCTCTGCAAGTCACATCCTGACGAAGGAAATGGCAATTCACTCCAGTATTCTTGCCTGGAAAATCCCATCAACAGAGGAACCTGGAAGGCTATAGTCCATGGGGTCACAAAGAGTTTGACATGACTTAGCAACTAAAGAACTATAACTACAAGTCACATAAATATTACCCTAGCATATTTGTCCAAATAAGAGTTATATTCAGATATTCTCTATAAAACAATGTTTTCCTAGTCAGGTACATGATGCTGATTAAGTTTTTTAAAATGTCTTGCAGTAAAATTTTTATAAAGCTTTGTTCAATTTCACCAACTGATTCCTGGATACTATATGTTTATTAAAACCTCAAAGAATATTATTTCTGATTGGCTAATAATGTTATATATACCAAGTTTAATTTCAGATACTTTGTGTCAGAATGAATTTGGAAACTGTCATCACTATTTTTATTTTTAAATTTATTGAATTTTGACCCAGCAGCCTAGTGGAAAGAAACAACATATTTCATGAGTATTAAAAATAAAATTGCACTCATTATTAGGGATATAATTTGGTTTGTATTTACTATATACATTTATTAACTCTAAGATTCTAATATTTTATATAGTATGCATATTTCAATCACTTAATTTGCCAGGGTTCACAAAAATGAGTCAGATTGACTAAAAAGATTATGTTTCTTTAAATATTTCTACATATTTCTGGAAATATATTAAACATATTCTTACATTTTTAATTTTTAGTTTATAAATTATGTGACAAGGATTATTTTACTCTTTGGATCATCCTTACAATCTGACTACTTCTGAAACAGTGTTTCTTAGACGAATCCCTGACACAAATCTATGCTTGTGTTATATTATCTCCTCAATCTAAAAGCAATTTTTCTTTACAAATTTGAGTTTATTCATTTATATTAGCTTGAAATTTTTAGCATATTTTAGGTGAATTTCCGTTTTAGTGCTCTGGGCTTTGTTTGTTTGATGTTATATAAATTACATTTTCCTTCTGTTTTAATACTTGCATTTAATAAACTTTAAACTCTGTACATTATAGACAAATTTATGTGCCATGCATTCATGTATATTTTTTATTCATAAATTACAACTGGGACTATTGGCTTTTGTCAAAAATGTTAAAAATTGATGACCTTATATTTCTCCTTCTAAGCCTGGATTTCAGTTTATTTTTACTTTAGTTTTTCTGCTTGTTAATTTTATGATAAGTAAAAAAAATTAAAAGAAATCAATACAGAGTATTAACAAACATATATATTACTGTTGCTAATTATATAGTAAATTCTCACAAGAAAGGTAGGTTAGTAGTACATTTCCCACAACTGCCATCAAGATCTCCAGCATATCCCCACCCTTCTCTTTCACTCCTGCTCTCACTCTGTACATGAATTTTTGTTGTCCTTCATTACATTTACCTACAACAAATTCATCTTAAGTATTTAATCTTGGGTCTTTATGTAAATGTGTGCAATGTACATCATCAGTTGGTTTATCCTGGATTATCTATTAGATATTGAGTAGCTAGATTTTCGGAGAAGGCAATGGTACCCCACTCCAGTACTCTTGCCTGGAAAATCCCATGGACGAGGGAGCCTAGTGGACTGCCGTCTATGGGATCGCACAGAGTCAAACACGACTGAAGTGACTTAGCAGCAGAAGCTAGATTTTAATATCATGCAGATCTCTTTGCTGCTTAAGAAACGTTTATTACTGCTCTACTACCTGGGTTCTTGAAAATGAGAATGTCTACTCTTTGCCTCTGTTCTTACATGAAAATTGCTTTCATATGAATTTATTCACTTCTACTTTCATGTTTCAAGAACTAAACTTGCTCCATTTTTTTTAAAGCAGCCTCATTACTGATTCTCTCCTCATCACCACCAAGAGCATGGCAAGAATCATATCACTGTCTGTATATAAAGTGATGCAAACACATTCTGTGCACCCAGACTTAATTGTTCCATAATACTTTTTACTAATTTTAGATATTAAAACTTGACTAAGATATTGCTTAACATTAATATTTCTGTATTAAAATGCAAAAAAAAAAATAAAAAGTTTTACCTTTCAGGTTAGATTTTGTATACACACATACACCTTTGTGGGGCTTCCCTGGTGACTCAGTGGTAAAGAATCTGCCTGCCAATACAGGAGATGAGAGTTGATCCCTGGGTAAGAAGATTCCCTGGAGAAGGAAATACCAATCTTTTCCAGTATTCTTGCCTGGGAAATCCCATCGACAGAAGAGTCTGGCAGGCTACATATAGTCCATGGGGTCACAAAAAGTTGGACACAATTTAGAAGCTGAACAATAACACACAAAACACACACATGATAAATATGTTTTATCTTGTGTATGTTCTTTTATGTTTCCTTTTTAAAGAGAACTATCCTTAAGCAGCTGCAACAGCACACAAGTGCGGATGGCTGCGATGGCATACAAGTGCTTCCAAGAGGAGCTACCCCATGTTGGAGGTCAGGGGCAGAGGCTGGGAGGACCCCATGCCTGAGGGGAGGTGGCCAAGAGGAGTTACCCCACGTCCGAGGTCAGGGGTGGTGGCCGGGAGGAGCTACCCAACGCCTGAGGCCAGGGTCGGCGGCCGGGAAGAGCAACCCCACGTCCAAGGAGTGGTGGCTGCACTGGCAGAGGAGGGCCAAGAGGAGATACTCCACATTCAAGGTCAGGAGGTGAGGAGATACCCCTCATCCAAGGTAAGGAGCAGCAGCTGTGCTTTGCTGGAGCAGCTGTGAAGAAATACCCCACGTCCAAAGTAAGAGAAACCCAAGTAAGACAGTAGGTGTTGCAAGAGGGCATCAGAGGGCAAACACACTGAAACCATACTCACAGAAAACTAGTCAATCTAATCACACTAGGACCACAGCCTTGTCTAACTCAATGAAACTAAGCCATGCCCACGGGGCAACCCAAAAGGGGCAGGTCATGGTGGAAAGGTCTGACAGAATGTGGTCCACTGGAGAAGGAAATGGCAAATCACTTCAGTATTCTTGCCTTGAAAACCCCATGAACAGTATGAAAAAGTGAAATGATAGGATACTGAAAGAGGAACTCCCTAGGTCAGTAGGTGCCCAATATGCTACTGGAGATCAGTGGAGAAATAAGTCCAGAAAGAATGAAGAGATGGAACCAAAGCAAGAACAATACCCAGTTGTGGATGTGACTGGTGATAGAAGCAATGTCCAATGCTGTAAAGAGCAATATTGCATAGGTACCTGGAATGTCAGGTCCATGAATCAAGGAAAATTGGAAGTGGCCAAACAAGAGATGGCAAGAGTGAATGTCAACATTCTAGTAATCAGAGAACGAAATGGACTGGAATGGGTGATTTAACTCAGGTGACCATTATATCTACTACTGCAGGCAGGAATCCATTAGAAGAAATAGAGTAGTCATCATGGTCAACAAAAGAGTCCAAAATGCAGTACCTGGATGCAATCTCAAAAATGACAGAATGATCTTTGTTCATTACCAAGGCAAACTATTCAATATCACAGTAATCAAAGTATATGCCCCAACCAGTAATGCTGAAGAAGCTGAAGTTGAATGATTCTATGAAGACCTACAAGACCTTTTAGAACTAATACCAAATAAAGATGCCCTTTTCATTATAAGGGACTGGAATGCAAAAGTAGAAAGTTAAGAAACACCTGGAGTAACAGGCAAATTGGGCCTTGGAATACGGAATGAAGCAGGACAAAGGCTAAAAGAATTTTGCCAAGAGAACTCATTGGTCATAGCAAACACCCTGTTCCAACAACACAAGATAAGACTCTACACATGGACATTATCAGATGGTCAACACCAAAATCAGTTCAGTTCAGTTCAGTCGCGCAGTCGTGTCCGACTCTTTGCGACCCCATGAATCGCAGTACGCCAGGCCTCCCTGTCCATCACCAACTCCCGGAGTTCACTCAGACTCACGTCCATCGAGTCCATGATGCCATCCAGCCATCTCATCCTCGGTCGTCCCTTTCTCCCCCTGCCCCCAATCCCTCCCAGCATCAGGGTCTTTTCCAATGAGTCAACTCTTCGCCTGAGGTGGCCAAAGTACTGGAGCTTCAGTTTTAGCATCATTCCTTCCAAAGAAATCCCAGGGTTGATCTCCCTCAGAATGGACTGGTTGGATCTCCTTGCAGTCCAAGGGACTCTCAAGAGTCTTCTCCAACACCACAGTTCGAAGGCATCAATTCTTCTGCACTCAGCCTTCTTCACAGTCCAACTCTCACATCCAAATCAGATTGATTATATTATTTTCAACCAAAGATGGAGAAGCTCTATACAGTCAACAAAAACAAGACCAGGTGCTGACTGTGGCTCAGATCATGAACTCCTTATTGTCAAATTCAACTTAAATTGAAGAAAGAAAACCACTAGACCATTCAGGTATGACCTAAATCAAATCCCATACGATTATACAGTTGAAGTGCGAAATAGATTTAAGGGCCTAGATCTGATAGACAGAGTGCCTGAGGAACTATGGCCTGAGGTTCATGACATTGTACAGGAGATAGGGATCAAGACCATCCCCATGGAAAAGAAATGCAAAAAAGCAAAACAGCTTTCTGGGGAGGACTTACAAATAGCTGTGAAAAGAAGAAAAGCGAAAAGCAAAGGAGAAAAGGAAAGATATATGCATCTGAATGCAGAGTTCCAAAGAATAGCAACAAGAGATACGAAAGCCTTCTTCAGTGATAAATGCAAAGTAATAGAGGAGAACAACAGAATGGAAAAGACTAGAGATCTCTTCAAGACATTTAGAGACACCAACGGAACACTTCATGCAAAGATGGGCTCGATAAAGGACAGAAATGGTCTGGACCTAACAGAAGCAGAAGATATTAAGAAGAGGTGGCAAGAATACATGGAAGAACTGTACAAAAAAGATCTTCATGACCAAGATAATCACATTGGTATGATCACTCACCTAGAGCCAGACATCCTGGAATGTGAAGTCAAATGGGCCTTAGAAAGTATTACTACAAACAAAGCTAGTGGAGGTGATGGAATTCCAATTGAGCTGTTTCAAATCCTGAAAGATGATGCTGTGAAAGTGCTGTAAATATGCCAGCAAACTTGGAAAACTCAGCAGTGGCCACAGGACTGGAAAAGCTCAGTTTCATTCCAATCCCAAAAAAAAGGCAATGCCAAAGAATGTTCAAACTACCACACAATTGCACTCATCTCACACGCTAGTAAAGTAATGCTCAAAATTCTCCAAGCCAGGCTTCAGCAATACATGAACTGTGAACTTCCAGATGTTCAAGCTGATTTTAGAAAAGGCAGAAGAACCAGAGATCAAAGTGCCAACATCCACTGGGTCATTGAAGAAAAAACAAGAAAGTTCCAGAAAAACATATATTTCTGCTTGTTGACTATGCCAAAGCTTTTGACTGTGTGAATCACAATAGACTGGAAAATTCTGAAAGTGATGGGAACACCAGACCACCTGACCTGCCTCTTGAAAAACCTATATGCAGGTCAGGAAGCAACAGTTAGAACTGGATGTGGAACAAGACTGGTTCCAAATAGGAAAAGGAGTACATCAAGGCTGTATATTGTCACCCTGCTTGTTTAACTTATATGCAGAGTACATCATGAGAAACGCTGGGCTGGAACAAGCACAAGCTGGAATCAGATTGCCAGGAGAAATATCAGTAACCTCAGATATGGAGATGACACCACCTTGCCAGAAGCCAGCGTGAGGAATCCCACCTGTGACAAGGTCATGTTGCAGAGATTTGATGGGCAAGGTCGAGTCACATCTCAGGTTTTCCCCCTGGCATTTCCTGAGCATATACCCCCCCCAAAATAAGAATCTGCCTGCTTTTCCACTCTTCTGACATTCTCTGGAAAAAGTCAACTCAGGACTTTAGTCTTCTGCATTTGAAAGAGTGTTTCAATCTAAAAACCTCTCTGATGTCTTTCTAGCCTGCCTGCAGGACTCATACAGCTGCGCATGTGATTGTTTGAGGCCTCCCGACTGCAGCAGACACAGGAAGCTTAAAATATCCTAGGAATGTAGGGGCTTCCGAGGAGTCAAAATCATTAGAATAGGACTGATTAAAGGTTTCATTTGTTGAGCCAATACTTGCTGCCAGATTTTCATATCTTTTATTTAGATATAGTTGGCATATAGAAAAACAGGTAGTAGACCTGGTATTAGCAATATTAGATCTTTTTTTT